>JAQIXH010000813.1:0-10958 GCA_034700145.1 Panagrolaimus detritophagus | reverse complement strand
TTTTGAAAAAAGAAGTCAAAAGAGTGGCTTTTTTGCTGCAGGTTGCGCGCAGTCCACTTTCATTTTTTCTTTGAACGAGGCTGCCGTGTTTTATGCAGCTTTCATATATCCCCTCCTCTCATCCTTACCTAACATGCAATGAATTTCATATGTATCAACAAATTCATCATATTCACTAACAACTAAACAAGTCTTTAAAGCTGAAACATATTCTTTTGAATATAATTGTTGATGAGCTAACATTAGAAAATGCCATGCTTCAGCTCCTCTCCATGCAGTATCAATTAATCTCGCATCTGCCATTGATAAAGATTTATCTTCTTCTAATAATCCTTGAAGGGCAACAGTTGCTGATGAAACTCCCGCAACATTATTATCTTTATCTTTTGAAAGTTGAGCTTTATTTTGATCTCGATACATTTCAACTAACAATGCACCAAGGACATAGAGTTTTTTAAGACGTTTTGCAGTGGCATTATTTGTTTCTTCTTGTGCCATCTAAAAATTATAAGGTATTAAAAGAAAAAATTTTTATTGAAGTTAGTCACGAAGTGGAAAGTTTCCAAACATCAAGGAGGGCACTAGCCGATAAAATAAAAAAAAGCGTCATCGTTGAAAAAAGGAAAAGTGATTTTCCATGCGAGACCGCTGCATTTGATTTTTCAAAAAATCTTTTTTGTTGAAAAAAGCGTTCAGCTTCTGGAATTTTTATCTCGGCATCTGTTTTATTTTTTTTATCCCAGTTTATTCCACACGTGCTAAACTACAATTCTATGTTTTTTCAAGTCTTGAAATAACCTGTAACATATTTTTTATTCAACTTTTTTCAACAAAAAATTTTTTGTCAAAAAAAATTGAAAAATCAAATGCAACGGTCTCGCATGGAAAAGCACTTTTCTTCTTTTTCAACAATGACGCTTTTTTTATTTTATCGGCTAGTGGAGGCTACTAAAACACACCTCAAAAACCTTTCTTGCTGCTAACAAAAACTTCCCAGCTTTCCTAAACAATTGAACAGCTGCCATTGTTTTTTCGTTATTCCCAGTTAAATCAACTGTATTTTTTCCAAGTAAAGATTCAACATCTCGGAGATGGTATCGCTTTGAAATATCAACAGCCATATCCCATTGATTTAGCTTTATACTTGTATCCAAAGCAGTTTCATGTTGTTCACACTATAATAATTTTTGCATATTTTAGTACATAAAATAATTTATTAAAGCGGTTGAAGCTTACTCTGACATAACAATCAACAGCCAATTCACACAATCCTGCAGATGAAAAATGTTCAGCTAATCTCTGTAAAAATTTTTAAAATCGGTTTATTAGAGTTTTATAAAGATGTTAATTTTTCAATATTGGGAACCTTTTAACATCGAATTGAAAGCGAATAAATCGTTCTTTTTTTGATCCTATGCCTGGCAAAGTGCTTTTGTTGGCATTCGAAAAACCGCGAAATTTAAAAATCTCTTGCTAAAAATTTTTATGTCTTTCTCGGATAAAAAAATTTTTCACAATCTTTTACAAAGCTTTACGAAAAAAACGAACTTATAGGGTGGTTAAAAATCTGTTAAAAAATCATCAAAAAAAAGATAAGTTCGTTTTTTTCGTAAAATTTTGTAAAAGTTTGAAAACTTTTTTTGTCCGGGAAAAACATAAAAATTTTTAGCAAGAGATTTTTAAATTTGGCGGTTTTTCGAATGCTAACAAAAGCACTTTACCAGACATCGGATCAAAAAAAAGAACCTTCGTTTCGATGTGTTTTAAAATAAGATAGTTAAAATTTAATTTTATCTTAATCCATTATATTTAATTCAAAAACTTACCAATAAAACTGCATGATTATCTGGTAATTGATGCATTAACTGTTCCATTTTACCAAAATCATCCAATTTAATATAACAATCAAGAAGCTCATCAAAATGATTCCCAGATGCATAATGCTTTGCTGCCATTGCCCTACAAGAATAGAACTACAGTGTCTATACTTTTCCCAATACCAATAAAAATTTACCATTTTTGCCTTTCTGCAAACCAATCTCCAACTTCTTTCCATGCTTCAATCATTAATGCATCGCTGTTACTTGCGTTGCTTGTTTGAAGCAATTTTAAAATTCTTGGCCAATTATTCATTTTTCGATGCATATCAATTGCTAAATCTCTTCGATCATTGTCAAGATAAATTTTTTCTGCCGCTTCAAGATTGCCATAATACATATGTACTTCAGCTCGGCGAAGTTGATCTGACTGAAAATAATTTTTTTTGTTTAAAACTGCACCTTTTTTCCCTGGCAATATTTGTTTTGGATATAAATTTATGAAATTAGCAGACTTTGGATTTCATATATCTGCGTTGAGTCAAATATATGAAATCTGTGTAAAACTGCATATTTGCTTAAGTGGATTTGGGATATCCGTTATCCGGATAAAACCTTAATTTTTGGATATCAAATTTAATTTTACCAATCTTTTACCCTGACAAAATTTGTTTCGGATATGGATTTATGAAATTTGCAAATTTTGGATTTCATATATCTGCATTGAGTCAAATATATGAAATCTATGGTTTTTAAATTTTTTTTAAAGTTACTCTTTTTTTTCTAGCTGAATTTTTCATCCTCAAAACGGTCAACAAAAAATTAAAAAATTTGCATATTTGCAGTTATGATCGATTCAACACGTCATTTTTTTATTCCCAATCTTTGATGCTGCTGTTGCCATGTCAATTTCAACAACCACTCAAAGCAGCAACGATGATGGACTTCCAATTGCTGTTTATGTTATGTAAGTTATTTTATTCTTTGATATATTAAATCTTTCATTTATCTTATATCTTTTTTTTAGTATCGGCGTTATCGTTGGTGGATTAATTATTCTTTTAATTACATGTTTGCTAATATATTTTTGTGTTATCAAAAAACGAAAGCCAATTATAGTAAAGAAAAAACCAATAAAATCACCACTTTTAAATTCAATAAAAGAAAAGCCACAAAAGCTAAAATCTCCAAATTCAACAAATGCTAAAACTCCAAATGCAAAAAAAGGAAATGGAAACGGTGATTCTGGAGCAAATTTTTTAACGAATGCAGAAATGCGAGAAATATCATTTCGTGAAAAAATGAAAAGAATTGAAAATGCCAAAAAGCGAAAGGCACAAACTGAATCACAAAAAGAAGAAGCAGAAGAGCGAAGAAAAATGCAAAAAGTTAAAATTCTAAAAACTGCAGCTGAATCTGAAGAATCTGAATCAAAATCAAAACCAAAATCTCCAAAACCAAAAAAGAAGAAAGAAAAGAAGAAAAAATCTGAAGAATCTGAATCAAAATCAAAGCCAAAGAAATCTCCAAAACCAAAGCAACCAAAAAAGAAGAATGCAAAAACACCAAAAAAAGCAGATGATGAAAAAAATTTAAATGCAAATGATTCAAAACAAAAAAAGAATAAGAATCAAGAAGCTTCATGGGAAAAAGAAATAAGTGATTAAAATTGTATGTTTTTTAATATTTTTTTTATTTGTATAGGGTAATGTAGCTTTTTTCTGTAATGAATAAAGGTATGGTGTTTTTTTAAATTGGACAGAAAATGTGCAGAGTCGAATACCAATTATCAGAATTAATGGCAAAATCTTTTGAGCTAAAAATGCCGTCATTGGCCTTCGAGAAGATTGTCGAAATCGAATACACGTTTTTGTTTCAATTTCTCATATTTTTTTTGTTAGATATATAAAGTTTTTTAACAGAAGCTATGATAAATTTGACCTTTGAACCTCTATTTTGCTTTATTCTTATTTCTTCGTTGAAATAAAAATGGAATAACAATTTTTTCAATGAAAGAAAAAAAAGACGGCGCTTGCTTTTTATTTTTTAGGAATGAATCATCTTTTGAGAGAAGTGTGTCTCTGTCTGCTGCACATAAAATAACACAAAATTTTTTCGATCGCTGCAAAAACTATTGCGTTTTTTTCTTTTTTGCTCATTTTTTTGCAAAAAACGTAATGGAAAGAATTTTTTAGTAAATAAAGAAATAATTTTTTGAATATTTTGTTTTGTATTTTGCAATAAAATGAATAGTTAAACCTTAAAAAAAATTAATAAAAATGCCAAAATAATGAAAATTTTACCTTATCACACAACAAAAACTTCAACAATTTTAAAAAAATTGTTGAATTTCTTTTTCAAAACAACTTGAATTTATTTCTTTGATTTGTTTACACAGCTGTTTTTTTTTAAAAAATAAATATGATTTTTCATTTTAATTTCAAAAGTATTTTATCAATGGTCTTCGAGAAAATTGTTGAAATCGAATACATGTTTTTGTTTCAATTTCTTATATTTTTTTTGTTAGATATATAAATTTGATCTTTAAAGTTTAAACCTCTATTTTGCTTTATTCTAATTTCTCCATTGATCGCAGTAGTAAAAATGGAATAACAAGTTTTTCAATGAAAGAAAAAAAAGACCTCATTGCTTTTTATTTTTAGGAATGAATCATCTTTTGGCAGATGTGTGTCTGGCTGCCGCACAAAGAATAACATAAAAGTTTTATCGATCGCTGCGAAAGTTATTGCGATTTTTTCTTTTTTGCTCATTTTTGCTAACCAAAAACGCTATGAAAATAGTTTTTTTTAAGAAATTAGAAAATCGTTTTTGAATATTTTGTTTGATATTTTTTGAAAAAAAATTTAGTATCTCTATTTTACTTTATTCTGATTTCTTCGTTGATCGCAGTAGTAAAATGCACCAATACTTTTCAAAAAATATTGGTGCATTATTTAAAAAAAATTTAGTAAAGATGTGCATTCTGAAATAATGCAAAATTTTGAAATTGCAAATATATATTTGTCTCTCAGTGCATATCCACATCGAACTGCTCGATTTTTAAAAAAATGGATTTTTCTTACAAAACAACTTAAATTAATTTATTTGATTTTTTACATTGCTTTTACGAAAATAAAAAACTTACAAACTGCTGCTTGAAATTTTTGTATAATTAATATGATTTTGTGACGGCCTTCGAGAAAAATATTAAAATCGAAGGCAAGTTTTTAAACGTCATACATATTTTGATTTTTACAGTAGTCTCAACTTTTTTGTCACTTTATTTGAGCAAACAAAAAGTTTGTCGAATAAATTTTTTCTTTATTCTTTTTTTAAAGGAAAACATAGAGCATAAAAAAAACATTGGTTGAATCGGTAGTAAAATTGCTTTTGCAAAAAAAATTTCTTCAGAAAAAGAAAAAATATGTTTTTAGGGGTTGGCTTTTTTTAGATATTTTTGAATTTTTTATATTTTTTTATACGCTTAATTGATTTTTTATAAAAAAAAGACAGTTAATGTTGAAAATCCTTTTGATTATAAGAAGCTATAAGCAAGCAATATCCGGATCAATAACAACTCATATAGACATTATAAAATAGAAAAAGAATTTTAAAAGTATTTTGTCAAATTTATTTAACTTTGTTTGATTTTTAATATCAACAATTTTGCAGAGGAAAACTCATATTCATCATATATATAAATTTTTGCTGTTAGAAATATTAATATGTTTATTGGAAACTATAATAAAAAATTTTTCCTCTGAACCTCTGTTTCACCATTCTTTTTTTACTTAGCGCAGTAAAATTGAAAAAAAAAATATTTCAAAGAATAATAAAAATAGACGGCGCCGTTAATATTTTTTTCTTTCAGTTTGTTTTTTGTAAAATTAGCAACCTTTTGACAGTCCACAGACAAATATAAAATTAAACAAAGAAAACAGTCGATACAAAAGCTATCATTTTTTTGCTCATTTTTTTGCAAAAACCGTAATGGAAAGGATTTTATAATAACTAAAGAAATAACTTTTTGAATATTTTGCAATAAAATGAATAGCTAAATGTTAAAAAAACTAATAAAAATGAATTTGATAAAAAGGCCAAAAAAATGATACTTTTACATTTTTGCTGTTGGATTTTTCTTACAAAATAACTTGAATTTATTTCTTTGATTTTTGTTACACAGCTGTTTTTTTTTAAAAATAAATATGATTTTGTATTTTAATTTTAAAAGTATTTTGTCAATGGCCTTAGAGAAAATTAATTTCTCTTAAAACATATTTTTTTGTAAGATATATAAAGTTTTTTAATAAAAGCTATGATAAGTTTGAACTTTGAATCTCTATTTTGCTTTATTCTTATTTTTCCATTGATCGCAGTAGTAAAAATGGAATAACAAATTTTTCAACGAAAGAAAAAAAGACGGCGCTTGCTTTTTATTTTTTAGGAATGAATCATCTTTTGGCAGATGTGTCTCTGGCTGCTGCACATAGAATGACACAAAATTTTTATCGATCGCTGCTGCAAAAGCTATTGCGATTTTTTCTTTTTTGCTCATTTTTGCTAACCAAAAATACTATAGAAATAGTTTTTTTTAGAAATTAGAAAATCGTTTTTGAATATTTTTTTTGATATTTTTTGAAAAAAATTTGGTGGTGCAATATTAAAACAAACTTAGTAAAGATGTGCATTTTGAAATAATGAAAAATTTTAAAACTGCATCGAGCACTTAATATCATTGTAGAACAATATTTAAAAAAACAAATTTTCTTACAGAACAATTTAAATTAATTTATTTGATTTTTTTACATTGCTTTTACGAAAATAAAAAATTTACAAACTGTGCTTGAAATTTTTGTATAATATATATGATTTTGTGAGGGCCATTTTTTGAGAGATGTGTGTCTGGCGGGCTGTACATAAAATAACACAAAATTTTTATCTACCGTTGCAAAAACTATTGCGATTTTTTTCTTTTTTGCTCATTTTTGCTAACCTAAAACGCTATAGTTTTTTTAAGAAATTGGAAAATCGTTTTTGAATATTTTGTTTTATATTTTGCAATAAAATGAATATTTAAACGTTAAAAAAATAATAAAAATTAATTTGATAAAAATGTCGAAATAATGAAAATTCAACTTCGGCACTACCTGCACCACATGCACCATTTTTAAAAAAACTGTTGAAAATTTTTACAAAACAAACAATTTATTTCTTTGATTTGTTTACACAGCTATTTTTTAAAATAAATATGATTTTGTATTTTAATTAAAAAAGTATTTTGTCAATGGCCTTTGAGAAAAATATTGAAATCGAATACATGATTTTGTATCAATTTCTCATATTTTTTTTGTTAGATTTATAAAGTTTTTTAATAAAAGCTATGATAAGTTTAAACTTTGAATCTCTATTTTGCTTTATTCTTATTTTTCCATGGAAGTAAAAGTGGAATAACAAGTTTTTTAATGAAAGAAAAAAAGATGGCCCCGTCATTGCTTTTTATTTTATAGGAATGAATCATCTTTTGACAGAATGTCTGGCTGCTGCACATAGAATGACACAAAATTTTTATTGATCTCCGCAAAAGCTATTGCGATTTTTTATTTTTTGCTCATTTTTGCTAACTAAAAACGCTATAGTTTTTTTAAGAAATTAGAAAATGGTTTTTGAATATTTTGTTTTATATTTTGCAATAAAATGAATATTTAAACGTTAAAAAAATTAATAAAAATAAATTTGATAAAAATGCCGAAAAAATGAAAATTTTACCTTATCACACAACAAAAACTTCAACAATTTTAAAAAAATTGTTGAATTTCTTTTTCAAAACAACTTGAATTTATTTCTTTGATTTGTTTACACAGCTGTTTTTTTTTAAAAAATAAATATGATTTTTCATTTTAATTTCAAAAGTATTTTGTCAATGGCCTTCGAAAAAATTTTTGAAATCGAATACATGTTTTTGTTTCAATTTCTCTTAAAACATATTTTTTTGTAAGATATATAAAGTTTTTTAATAAAAGCTATGATAAGTTTGACCTTTGAACCTCTATTTTGCTTTATTCTTATTTTTCCATTAATCTCAGTAGTAAAAGTAAAATAACAAGTTTTTCAATGAAGAAAAAAAAGAGGCTTGCACATAGACTGACACAAAATTTTTATCGATCGCTGCTGCAAAAACTATTGCGATTTTTTTCTTTTTTGCTCATTTTTGCTAACCAAAAACGTGGGAATATTTTTTTGAAGAAACTAGAAAATCGTTTTTGAATATTTTGTTTGATATTTTTTGAAAAAAAAATCTGGTGGTGCAATATTTAAAAGAAATTTAGTAAAGATGTACATTCTGAAATAATGTAGAATTTTAAAAATGCAAATATGCAAGTCGAATGATCGATTTTTAAAAAAATGGATTTTTCTTACAAAACAACTTTAATTAATTTATTTGATTTTTTACATTGCTTTTACGAAAATAAAAAACTTACAAACTGCTGCTTGAAATTTTTGTATAATAAATATGATTTTGTGATGGCCTTCGAGAAAATTAATAAAATCGAATACATGATTTTGTTTCAATTTCTCTCAAAGCACAATTTTTTTGTTAGATATATAAAGTTTTTTAACAGAAGCTATGATAAGTTTGAACTTTGAATCTCTATTTTGCTTTATTCTTATTTTTCCATTGATCGCAGTAGTAAAAATGGAATAACAAATTTTTCAACGAAAGAAAAAAAGACGGCGCTTGCTTTTTATTTTTTAGGAATGAATCATCTTTTGGCAGATGTGTCTCTGGCTGCTGCACATAGAATGACACAAAATTTTTTCGATCGCTGCAAAAACTATTGCGATTTTTTCTTTTTTGCTCATTTTTGCTAACCAAAAACGCTATTGGAATAGTGTTTTAAGAAATTAGAAAATCCTTTTTTGAATATTTTGTTTGATATTTTTTGAAAAAAATTTGGTGGTGCAATATTTAAAAAATATTATGAATCAATTTTCTGAAACATGAGTGCTGAAGTTCGTGGTAGCATGAATCAAAGAATAAAAAGAGCAATATTTAAAAAAAACTTAGTAAAGATGTGCATTCGGAAGTAATGTAAAATTTTAAAATTGCAAATATGTAAATATTCAAATGATGTATTAAATCGATTTTTAAAAAAAATGAATTTTTCTTACAAAACAACTTAATTTATTTGATTTTTTTACATTGCTTTTTTCCAAAAGTCTCTTTAGCTAAAAATGCCGTTTTGGCACTTTTTTTTATGCAAATGAAGTTCAAAACGGCATTTTTTTTATCTTTTGATTAAAATCACGCTTTCGTGTCGAATTTCAAAGGAGCTTACTTGAATGCTTTCCAATCGTTTCAAAAAGCAAATTCCAAGGTAATCTCGAAGTTTAACAAATGCATGTTCAGCCATTCGAAAATCTAATTTTGCCATTGCCATTTTTGCTAACAATTTCCTAAAATTAATCAAGATTTGATTTATCTGGATTTCATATATCCACATAATATTAGCTTTACCATAACATTGGATGACTATTTTGTTCAATAAAAACATTTGCTTCACTAATTTTTCCAGCATCCAATAATTCTTTAGCTTTTCTTAATGTCTAAAAATTCTCATTCAAATTTTTTTTTTCAAATGGCATGATCACATCGAATTGAAAGCGAATAAATCGTCCTTTTTATTGATCCGATGTTTGGCAAAGTGCTTTTGTTGGCATTCGAAAAACCGCCAAATTTGAAAATCTCTTGCTAAAAATTTTTATGTTTTTTTTCGGATAAAAAATATTTTTCCAAACTTTTACAAAAATTTACGAAAAAAACAAACTTATCTTTTTTTGGTGATTTTTTATCGGATTTTTAACCACCCTATAAGTTCGTTTTTTTTCGTAAAGTTTTGTAAAAGTTTGTGAAAAATTTTTTTATCCGAGAAAATTTTTAGCAAGAGATTTTTAAATTTGGCGGTTTTTTGAATGCCAACAAAAGCACTTTGCCAGACATCGCATCAAAAAAAGAACCTTTGTTTCGACGTGAACAACAAATATAATACCTTAACTTCAATATCTGCAATTAAGCCACGATCAAAATCTTTTGGATTTTGCATAACATATTGCATTTGAATTGTTCGAACGGTTAAATCTCGAAATGAACAAATATATCCTTGATTTGGGACAGGATCGGCAGCTGTTGTTCCTTGAACAACTAAAAGTCGAGATTTTTCCATTATTGCAATTGTATCTTCTTTATCATTATCCCATTTCATATCCCATATATCTTTCTTTTCAAAACCCGAAACTACTTGTGTACCATTTTCTCGGATATCAAAAAGTTTGAAAATATTATTTGTTGAAATTATTGCTAATCGAGTTGAAGAACAATTGAGAGACATCTTTTCTGCAGTATATCCAAGTGGGGTTCGATATTGTAGGGTTACGGTTGGAAGGTTATATCTATATAGGGTGCCTTGTTCACGGGACTGAAATTGGAAGGGATTAAGGATAAGATGATTACATATATCAGCTTTTCAAATAATACTTTACAGATTGTTTAAAGGGGTCTTACGATTTGATACACTTTTCATTTTACATGCTTATTTTGGAAATGGCATGAACCTGACAATCAGGGTGTTTTTCTATTGTTCTTTTGCCTGATCATCACAGGTTTATGTTATATCGAAAAAAACGTTAAAATGTTAAATGTAACAAATCTTCAGCTCCCTTTAAAAGGTTAATCTCGATTTCGAAATTTCTTAACTTTTTCTGTTAATTAATTAAAACGACATTTTTTCAATTTCGAGCAAAAATGGAAAAAAAAAGAAAAAAAAAACTTAAATTTTAAGCTGCAGACATGAAACTTTCAGGACAGGCTAAAATACGGTTGAAAAGAACGAAAATCAAATCCGTTTTTGTCCAAAGTGCTTCAGGGGCTTTATGCAAATTTTCTGAAACTAAAATTTGCATAATTTTGAAAAAAAATTGTATAGTTGCAATATGTTTCCCTAGCCTTGTTCTATTCTTTAAAAGTCAAATTATTGAAATCGATTTAGAAATAGTGAAATGGCATCAAATCGAAATGTGCCAAAATCACTTTTTGCCGAAAATCTCGAAATTTTTTCTCTTGATTCGAAATTGAAAAAACTGTCG
>JAQIXH010000812.1:0-10960 GCA_034700145.1 Panagrolaimus detritophagus | reverse complement strand
ACTTTCTGTTTTAAATGTATAATTTCATGATTTACTATTTGCATATTTTCTGTTAAAATTTTCTTCTATTTGAAAACCTTGTGGATTATTTTTCTTTTTTTTAAGAAAATAACAATGTAAAATCTTTAAAATGTTGACATTTGTTTCTTTAAAATCACTTTTTGAGATTGTTCGTTTGCAACATTCAACAGTAATCAGTTTTACAATTTTTTGTTGTAAGTTCTAATTTTCTGTACAACTAAAAGTCCTGCTAACAGTTATTCTGAAAACGATAAAAAGAATGTTTAATATTGTAAGAAAATAGATTGCAGTTTTTTGGACGCATTTAATTTAAAGGAAATTAAGGGAACTTAGAACTTTTAACAATAAATGCCATAATTTTCTAATTAATGAATTTCTTTTTTCATCCATCATAATATGAATATTATATTGCTTGGACTCAGTTTTATTAAATACAAATTTTTATCACAATTTTAAACCAAATGCAAAGTTTTTCTTTCCTATTTGAAATTTATACTTGCCGCATTCATCAATTGTTTTCTTAATGCTTAAATGGAAACACTTTCGATTCTAAGAAAAAAAGAAGTTCTCAATTTATTATTGCAGAAAGCAGATTCCTCGATTGTAAAATATATAGGATTTAGCATAATTCTTATCAGTTTATTATTTTGTCTTTAAATTTTATCGTTAATTTCTTGGTATGCATAATTAATAAATTTATTTTATTTTATCATAAAAATGGGTAAGAAATTTCCACTATCAGTTATCAGTAAAAGTATAGACCAAAATTTTACAGACTGTAAAGAAATTTTTTAAATTTTTTGTGGTCAAACAATTTGAGACAGTTTTAAAAAAAAAGTAAAAAACATTGGCATTTATAAAACGCTGTTTTTTTCAACTTCGAGGACCCCTGTCCGTTTTGAACTTGCACCCCATTTAGATTGATTTTTAAGGGTTTATGAAGTGTATTTTTATACACAAAAATGCTTCAGATAAAACAATACACAGGGAGTAACTTGAGTTTTTTTGCGAGATCAAAAAAAATGCGAAAAATTGGCATTTTTTCCAAAATTTGATATTTTCAAGCTCGTGTAGCAGAGTTTCTAGGTTTGATATGAGTCCAAAAACCTTTCCTTTATTATTTTTTAACTCATATTTATACGTGTGCAAAGTTTCAAGTCGATACGATTAAATTGAATTTTTGTCGTCGGACGGATTTTCGATTTTTGCTTGAAGTTGAAAAAAACAGCGTTATAAGTGACAAATCTCAGATATCAAAATAATTTTTAAAAAAGTCAAACAAGAATTTTTATATCACATTTTCAGTCACAAAAAAAACCTGTTTTTTCATTATTTCTGATTATTAAAAAAATTTTTGCGATGTTAAAAGCATACTTAAAATTTTAAGCTTTTGTTTTTATCGTTTTATTACCATTTCATGTGTATTAAATTGTATGAAATATAGTCATTTTCATATTCATGAATGATTAAATACAATTTATAATTTAAAAAATATTACAAATTTAGTTAAGCTTTTTTGTAAATTATTTAAAATTTGATTGTTTTAGTCAATTTCCTTAACTTTATTGCTGCTACTTTTTAAACATTGTTTATGCTTTAAGATAAAAACAAGATTTCGCAGATGCCATTTAAAATAATAATTATCAACAAATTTTACAATTTATAAAAATTATCTGTATTTTATAATAAACTATCTCAGTTTATATGACCGTTTTTAAATTATGCTTCATGTATCAGTTTAAATTTATTTTCGAAACAACTCGACGCCATCAGGCTTCAGCTTTTATATGTAACTTTTATTGAATTTTTTTTCACTAAATTCGACAATCGTATCTCACTTTGGTTAAAACTTTAGACAAAAAAAACACCTTTCTTATCGAAGTCAGTTTATCTATTTTGTAATTAATTTATGACCAAACATTTTTTAAAGTGTTTAATACAGTTTTTAGATTTCTTTTTTATTAAAAGCCAGTTTTATTTTATTTTTCCAATTCATGGCGTCATTTTAAAAAGCAAGGATTTGTAATTTTTAGCTTGTTGGAAAGAAATCAGTTTTTTTTAAAAGAAGGCTTTTGAAATTAGAGTTTTTTAAACACACTTTTGAAACAATTTAACCAAACAACTCTTTTGTCAACAATAATAATGTCAGTTTATTTAAAGTGTTCCAATATTATCTTAAAACAGGTAAAACCGATACAGTTTAATAAAATAAAAGTAACAAAGAGATATCCAATTTAAAATTGCTGTTTTTAATAAATTATGACATAAAATATAGCAAAAATAGACAACATATTTGTTTTATCGGAAATTGTGTTTACAAAAGGGCAGCTGAAAATTTGTTAAAAAACATGGGAATAATCCAAAACAACAAAGTCACAGTTTTAATCTAATACAGAATTGCATAAAAAATAACTAAATTATAATTGTAATTACTACCTTTTTTTTATCTGCATAATTAAAATTTTCAAAACAAAATAGAAGAAAATATGATATTGAATAAAGTTGCTAAACTCTGGAATTTCAGTTTATAAAATCATTTTATTCCTTGAATTAATTCATGATAAAATTGGTACTATTCAGAACAAGGTGGCGGTACAGATCTGATTCTAATTACGATATAATGTTTTTCTTCAGTATTGCAACCCAATTTCGCAATATTAACCGGAATGCTATTTTTTTGGAATTTTATTCAAATTTAAAAATTTTGGCTTTGTAGTAATTTTCTTGCCAAATTGACTTAATTGCTGCTTTCACAATTTTACTTTAATAAAAATTAGAAGTATTTTAACGATGAACAAAATTTATTACATTTATAAAAGAAGAATGAGTATTAATAAAAAAGACACTATGAAGTCAAACTTCAATTAAATATAAAAATCAAATTAATCTTCGAAAAATATTAACCCATTTTTTTATGGTATTCAGAAATGGGTTAATATAACTTCCAAATGCCAGTTTTAAATCTTTTTACCATCCTAAAAATACAATGAATTGACCTGCTCAGTTTATTTTTTATTCAAACTATATTAAAATGTTGTTAACAAAAATAATCTCATCTAATTTAAAGAGAAACATTCGGTCCCATTTTCGCAAAAAATCTAGTGATTTTAAACATGTTTATTATTTGTTGTTTTCAGTTTAAAAAACAGTTTACTGGGATAGAAACTAATTTATGTTTCTGCAAAAATGATATGATGCCACAGATATATCCCCAATTCTACAAACTTCTGTTAAATATAAAAATCAAAAAGCGAGAAAGCCTTTAAATTTCAACTTCTGCGAAGGTTTCAGTTTTTTTTCTGAAAATATCAGTTTTTCCTGAAATAATATATTCCTCGATAAAAAATGTTTTATTTTCATAAACTAATTTTTCCAATGAAAATGGATGAATAAAGTTAAACAGTTTTCTTAGGTTTAGAAAGATATTTTTGTGCTACATTTTTTATTAGTTTTATATTGCACAAATTTTATGTAAATAATTTCTTCAAAGTTTTTTATTATTTTATTACAAATTAAAAGCGTCCATAATATTGCACAAATATGTTGCAAAACATTTAGCAAAACTGTAATAGATAATCTTTTAAAGGATTCTTGACAAGTTTAAATTTAAATTAAATTGTCCATTAAACGAAAAAAAAAACGTGTTACAGTTTTACTGAAAAATGTTTAATTGTTCATTTATTATCAACATTGTTATCCGCAATGTCGAGTGAAAACGCGGAAACCTTGTTAAATTAACAGAAGTGACACACTTTTATCGATACAATATTCTCCTTGACAGTTTAATTAAAACAAAACAGCAATATATAAAAAAAAATTTTGTTTACAACAATGTCAGTTTAAATAAAAATTGTGGCGAGAAATTAATTTTTTCAGAAATATAGGCTGAATCGTTAAACAACAGTTTTTCAGTTTTTTTTATCAAATCATATTTCCTCCAATGTGCTTTTGTTTGTGCATTAAAAACGTACAAAACATTTTATTGAAATATTTTTCCAAATGTTCTGTCGCTACATTTTTCAATGCAATTTCTGACGAACAGTTTGTTTATTAAAAATTGTGTTTGTTTTCTGACTTTTCTATATCAGTTTTTGTCTCCCTTAAATGCTTTTGTTCTGCTTGTGACTAAAAACATTCTATAAAGTTTCTAGAAATTAATTATAATTAAAAACTTGTTGGACTTTTTCAAAATTATATATTTTTAAAACAATACGGATGCAACTTACGCCATAAATTTCTTTTTTATCCCACAGGCAACCATATCAACTGGAAGATTTGGCTTTAAATGGTGCCATTTCATAAAATGACACACATGCAGTATCACAGTTAAACAAATCGATAAAAATTTTGACAATTTGCTTTTTATGTAATCAGTAAAAAACAAAGAACTATTAATCCGATTTTTTTGTTTTTCGTTAATGCCAGTTTCCTTTGTTCCTTTTTACATCAAACATATTTTTGGTAAAAATTTATTGTATTTCCATGCTTTTCTCCGGATATGAGATATCTATGATTTTTGTTTTTTCTTTTATCCCTAAATTTTACTATTTATTTATCGGTGCTTTTAAATAAAAACTATTCAAAAATTGTGGAAAATAACTATTACAAAACTATTCAGTTTAAAAAAAATTATCTTAAAAAAGTTACCTGTTTTTTCTAAATTTCTGATTACTAAAAAACCATTTTTAATGTTATGATGCATATTTTTTAAAAAACGCTGAACGAAGTTATGCTAAAAATGTGTATGTTTTTATCAGTTTAATTACCATTTCTTATAAGTTTCCAGTTAGCGATTTTTATGTCATGAATGATTGAATACAGTTTTTAATTTTAAATTTATTATAAATCTTGTCAAGCTTTTTTGTAAACAAAGGAAATTTGAACATCTTAAGGAATTTCTTTGTAGTTGCAATGTTTTAAACACTGTTTATTCATTTACTAAATATGAAGTGAAAAAAGGTTTCGCCGACAAATGCAAGTTAAAATAATAATTTTCAACAAATTTTAAAATTTATAAAAACAATCTTTTATTAACTGCAGTTTATATGACATTTTTTAACTTATGTTTCATGATTTTGAAGCAAAGCAACACCATCTCGTTTTTGCTGTAATACTTTTAATTGAATTTTTTTCACTAAATTTGACAGTCGTATCTCACTTTAGTTGAAACTTTAGCCAAAAAAACAGTACCAAAAAGTTCTTCTTCAAAGTCAAAGTGAGTTTGTCATTTTCTGGAATCATTTTATGGCCAAACATTTTTAGGGTAAATTTTTAGATTTTATTTATGGCAAGCAAGTTTTATTTTATTTTCCCATTCATGGCGTCATTTTAAAAAGCAATGCTTTGTAATTTGTAGCTTGCTGCAAAAAGAACAAAAGAACAGTTTTTTTTTAAAAGAAGATTACATATTTGTTTTATCCGAAATTTTGTTTATAAATGGGCAGTAAAAAATTTATTAAAAAATATGAGAATGCGCACGGGCTCATTTTTGGGTGAAAAACGTATAGTTAGGCCGTTTTGGTCTTAAACGATGCCAAAGGGTCCAGAAACACCAAAAAAAATGTTTTTGGCGATATCTGGGTTAATTTGGAAATGTGCCGTTTAAAAAACCAAAATGGTCAAAATTGTCAAAAATCCCTATTTTTTGGCACTTTTTACGATGCCATTTTGATATTACATGAAAAAAATGTCTCCAACCTCAATAATTTTTGTTTCTATATATCTCATTTACCACTTAAAATTATCCAAAAGGTTCCGGGTAACTTTTATATAGAGTTCTAAGCAATTGAAAATTGACCATTTTACCCCAAAATTATATGCTAATTTCAGTTTTTTTGCATGCCATTTTGATATTACATAAAAAAAATGTCTCCAACCTCAATAATTTTTGTTTCTATATATCTCATTTACCACTTAAAATTATCCAAAAAGTTCTGGGTAGGTTTTATATAGAGTTCTAAGCAATTGAAAATTGACCATTTTTTTCAAAATTTTGCATAATTATAAGTTTGAACCCCTAGAAATCAGAGATGTAGCTTTTAATCAAAGAAAAAAGGACGGAGGTTGTATCTTTATGTTATTATGAACGAAAAAAAAGCACTGAAATGAAGTGGATACCTTATATGTGGAAGTACTTAGATTTTTTTGATGTTGAGGTATAAAATTGAAAATTTTTTCCAGTAAGAAAAAAATTTTGAACGAACAATGAAATATTAAATTAAAGGACGGAACTTTGTTCTCCATCACTAGGCGGTAATATTGATAGAAAAAGAAAGTTTATATCTTCAATTGCTGAAGACTACTTAGATTTTTTGGCTAAATATACCAAAAAACACCCCAAAGATCCACAAACTATAATTTAAAATAGCTTTAAAAGCTTGAAAATGTCACTAAAAAATTCCCCATAATTGGTTTAGTCATAATCAATCACAAAAAAGTCGCAACCAAATCAGAAAAAAATTTTTTTGCAGGCAAATCATTTTTCATCAATATCCCCAACATCATTTAGATGCTATAACTCTAATATTTGATCTTTTTGATCACTTTTAACGACTTTAATAGTTATTTTTGAATGTTTTAGACATATTTTAATGATTTTAAAATTAAAAAAATTTTTTTTAAAAAAATTTTTTTCACAGGGGGTACCAAGGCAAAAAAAAAATTGCCTTGGTTCCCCCTATGAAAAAAAAATCGAAATTTCGAAAAAAAATTTTTTTCGACGCACATTTCAGAAAATGATCAGGGGACTATTTGAAACCGTTTGGTACCAAATTTACCCCTGTAGAACCCCCCTTGGCGAAAAACCCCTTAAGTAAACACCAAATGAGCCCGTGTGCGGACAACGATCATAAAGAACAGTACAGTTTAAAACCAAATCACTTGAATTTCAGTTTATAAAATCATTTTATTCCTTGAATTAATTCATGATAAAATAATTCTAATTCTAATTACGAAATAATGTTTTTTTCAATTTTACTACAAAATTCCTCAATTAACCCGAATACTATTTTTTTTGGAATTTTTTTGTAATTTCAACATTTCAGCTTTGTAGTAATTTTTTTGCCAACAACATCGGGTTCCAGTTTTGCAATAAATTTAGTGACTTTAAATATGTTTATTTATTGTTGTCAGTTTAAAAAACACTTTACTAAGACAGAAACGAATTTATGTTTCTGCAAAAATGATGCCACAGATATATCTCGAATTCCACATCAATTTCTTATAACTTTAAGCACAGATGACCCAGAATCTTGTTCTAAAAATTTTAACTTTAATGCAAAACTAACAAACAAAACTCATTTTAAAATAAACACTTGGAAATATCTAGCATTGAAAAGATGTAGTATGCAAAGTGTTTGAAAGACATCAAAAATTTTAAGGTTGGCACTTCTTTAGTTTACCCCCTCCTATTATTACATATTATTTTCCTTCTTTTTTTTTATTCGCTTTTCAAAAGATAAATTTGCATTTTAAAAAAGCGTGCAACAACGCCAGAAAAGGAGACCCAATGGCAAACAGTTATCAAATTTTCCTGTGATATAAATGAATGATTCATTTATTTATGGTTGTCAGTTTTAGAAACATTTTTTATTAATATCAGGGATGGGCAAACGCCAGGCGCGCCAGAGCGCGCTTTCTTTATCAGTCGCCAAATATTTGGCGACGCTTTTCTTTTGTCCAAAAAAAAGACAAAAAAAAGGCGCGCGAAAAGAAAAGCGACAGTCGCCAAATAAAAAGCGACCAAAAGACAAAAAAAAGCGTTCAACATAATTTTATTTTGTTGAATTTATTTCTTTTTTGTCACAAAAAAACCTGCATTTGTTTTTCTTTTCTTTTTGGTCGCTTTTTTTTTGGCGACTGTCGCTCGCCAACGCCAAAGCGATTTTTTTTATTTTTAAATATCGCTCGCCATTTTTTTGGCGTCTGCATAAAAAAACGTTGGCGACGTTGCGCGAAATGTTTTAGCGAAGCGTTTGCCCATCCCTGATTAATATATACAATGTTTGTTCTTTTGTTGAATATTTAAAAACAGTTTTTTTCTAAAAATTTTCAGTTTAAAAGAAGAATGTCCTTTTTTTGAAAAAATGAACAAGTATTTTTGTTCATCGGCTTTGAACGCCACATAAAATCAGATCACATTCGTCTTCTTCATGACAGTTAAAGACTTTGTTCAATTAACTTTTGTCTATTTCAGGATGTTGAAGAATCCTTTGAAAGCATTTTGTCCCAATTTGTACTTTTTTCTTTTCAAATGCTCAAACAAGTAACAGTTTATTCAAAAGATATAAAAGTATATCTCATATAACCATTGAAACAATGAGAGTTTTCCAAAGATTAATCCCTTCAAATGGCAAAAAAATTTTTGAAGTTTTTACCATCTTAAAAGTGTTTTATGAGTTAAATCAATAATAATGTTTTGTTTTTATTATTCCTTAAAAAAGACCAAATTTATGAAAAAAAAATCGAATCACAGTTAATAAGGAAATTCGTAAATCTAAATTTTAACCCACTTTTTTTGTAATGGCATTGCAGCAAAGCCAAACACTATTTAACACCGTTTAAGCTTCTTTTTTCACTTTACAGCAGTGTCTCCACCGTTCCGTTCCGGAACGCCCGTTCTTCCGTTCCGTTCCCGTTTCAGAACGGAACTGAACGGGAACGGATGAATTTAGGAATGGAACGGAACGGAACGCGTTCTAAAAAAAGTGGAACTTTGGAGACACTGCTTTACAGTTAATAGTTTAAAAATATTTTTCAAAAATTTTGTCCGATTAGAATTTCGAGTACGCTGTTGCTCCAACGTGTGCAAAGCTTAAGAAATATAATACTTTTTTAAATATTATTTTTTTTTTGATTTTTAGGAAAACCAAAACAGATGATGTTTTTTAATACAATTTTTAACTAAACTAATTACCACAATAAAAAATAGGATAAACAATGCACAATTATTTATAAAAGAAATTTAGTTTAATGCAGTTTCAAAGAAATACTTAAATATTTATAACATAAATTTAGACGAAACAAAATCTGGTTTTTAAATGAACTGAGCCAAAAAGAGAATTAAGTTTTTATAAATTTCAATTTATAAAAACTTAAGCGATTTCGATTTGATGAAAAACTAGGTTCTCAGAAAAGCAGCAAAAAAAGGTTTTTGAATTATTAAAAAACATTGTGATTTTTTTTTAATATTATAAAAACCGCTTGACTCTGTTTTTAATCAAATGCAAAAAAAACTGATATAAGCTGTATATAATAATATCAAAAATATAAAGTTTCTCGGTAATTTTTTTTACGGTACTCTTTCAAAAAAGACAGGTTCTTTTTTGATTTTAATGAAAAATTTGGGAAAAATTTTTTTACATCGGAATCTTTATTTTATGCAGCATTAAAACAACACCTAGAATTCAAAACAATATGAATATAAATTTACAAACATTTTCAAAAAAAAATAAAGTGGCAGTTTTAAAAACCTAAAAAAATTAGCTTTATAAAATTAATTAATTTTTAAACCATGTCAGAAAACGTCTACAGTTTAGAAGTTTTGTCCAATAACAACTTTAAAAGCTCAAATGCTTTATCAAACTGTCGAATGTTTTTATCCCCTAAATTTTTTCGTTTTTCTGTTTTTAATAATGCAGTTTTTATGGGCTTTTTAAACTCCTTGAATGCAGTTTTTTTTTCGTTTTTTTCAGAAATCTCTGAATACAGTTTTTTGTAAGAAATAAATTAACTAATAAACAAAAACAAATTTGTTTCCTTTTCCAGTGCAAAATATGTAATATCAATAAATCAGTTTTTAATATTTCATTTTTCAAAATAAATGTTGATTCATGATTTCTTATAAATTAATTCTGTAAGCTACATTGCTTTTAGCCCACCAAGTTTTACATTTCCTTTTTTTCTCAGAACCGCGTGTTTAACGGCTAAAATTGCAGATTGAAGATTTTTTACATTTAAACTTTCACGTTTTTTTCAATTCATATCAAAGTCTATTTAAAATAATAATCACTTGTTTTCACCTGCAACTTTTAAGAAAATGCTTTTTCACAAAAAATATTAAATTCATGTCCAGTTTTTACACTCAAATTTTTAATAACATTGAACAGTTTAAAAAAACTTAAAAAAATTAGCTTGTAAAAAATTAATTAATTTTTACACCATGTCGGAAAACATCATCAGTTTAGAAGTTTTGTCTAGTAACAACTTTAAAAGCTCAAATGCTTTATCAAAATGTCAAAAGTTTTTATCCCCTTAATTTTTTTTACTTATTTCGTTCTTAATAATGTCTGAAAAGAATCGCAGTTTTTATGAGCTTTTTAAACTCCTGGAATGCAGTTTTTTCTTTAGTTTTTTTCAGAGATCTCTGAAAGCAATTTTTAGTAAAAAATGAATTAACTTATGAACGAAATTTTACTTTTTTTTAAAACTTATATCAAATTTAAAATAATTGCCACTTGTTTTCACCTGTTTCTTTTAAGAAAATGCTTTTTCTCATAAAAAAATAAATTCGTGTTCAGTTTTTACACCCAAATTTTTACCCACTCTTTTAATAATATGTAATAAAACAAATAAAAGAGTAAAAATGTTTTAAGAAACTATTAAAAATTTTACAAAATTTAGCTCTACAAATAATAATCTAGGATCTTCAGTTTTTACACATTTTTTGACGAAATGTCATTACCGGATGAATTTGCCGATGAAGGCCTTGTTGCCTGTGAAGTTTATTATGGCGTTTCAATAGTTTATAAAAGTGCATGTTTTTTTGCACATTTTGTTTCAAATTTATATATTTATAAATTTGGATATATTTGTATGGGTTTAACATTTTTAATAATTTTAATATCAATTTTCGGCGGAATAAGAGAAAATTATCGTTGGTATATTTTGAATCAAGCAATTTGGGATTTATGTTTTAGTTATAATTATACTTGCAGCAGTA
>JAQIXH010000811.1:0-10960 GCA_034700145.1 Panagrolaimus detritophagus | reverse complement strand
TTTTTTTTAATTTTATGATTCATAAACTTTCTTCTTTGTTATTTTTTCTTGTAAATGCTTTTTTAAATGGTCATCTTCGCTTTTTACTTGAACTTAGAAAACTTTTGTAATGCCAATAATTGCTTTTTTTTGTGTTCGAAGATGTTTTTCATTTTTTTCCATCTTTTGACCGTTATCGCCGTAAGACAATCTGACTCCGTTCTTTCTTTCAATTCAAAACATTCCTATAAAAAAATAATGCATTTCTTTGACCGTTATTAATATTTTTATTACCGTATCCCCCCAGTTAGAATGCTTTAAAGAAAAATGATGAAAAAAGAGATAACGACATTTTTCATTGTTTTAAAAGATTTCAAAGAAATATGTTTTTTCAAAAAAAAATAGCCATCGAAAAAATGTCTGTAACCTTCAAATTTTTTCATTAATGAGGTTCTTTAACAACTTTTTTTTTCATTTCATTATTATTCAATTTTTTTCATCTTGTTATTATTATTATTCAACACACAAAGATATTTTTTTTATTATATGTTTTATTTTTTTTCTCTCCCAGGTGCGTCAAAATATATATAACTGAGAAAAAAGCGTGTTGAACTGCTTCCTTTCTTTCCTTTTTTTGCCGGGTCTTTTTCTTGCTTTTTTGCAGCTCCTCTTTTTCGTCTTCTTTGGCTCATTTTTTTTTTCAATCGTCGCAATCGTGGGAATCCCATGTTTTTTCTACAGCCAAAATAAAAATAGTAATGAAACCACCATGATTTTTTTTTGTGATAGATATTTTTTTTAAAACTAAAATTGATGTTTGAGTGACCACCACCACTATTTTCTCTGTTTTTTTTGCCTTTCGGCGGTCATTTTCCTTTTTACAAAAAACGATGATTACCGGATGTCCGGCTTTTTTTACCTCATTTCAGATCTCTCTCTCTCTCTTCTTTTCTTCCAGAAGAAAGGAAATTAAAAAAGGTGTGGAAGTGAAAAGTTGTTAAAAAGTATGTTAATGATGAGAAAATTGTAAAAAAAACTCAAAAGAAAAATGGCAAAAATTTTTTTGGGAAAAAAGAAATGTTGCGACTTTTTGGATCTTTTAAAATTTGTTTTTAAGGCATTTCTTTATTAGTATAATTTTGTGGGTAACGTTTTTTTATTCTTTAATAATTATTTTAAAAAATTTTAAAAATTTTCTTCAACATTTGAGCACTTTTTAATCTCAAAGTGCTAAAAATTTCATTTTTTTCAATGAGGAAATTATGTGATTTCTTAACTTTTGTAAAATCCGTAATTTCTCGTTTTTAAAAATGGCCAGCATTAATTTTCAATAAATTTTTTAAGCACTATTTTTCCTTTTATTTTTTCTCAATTTTGCCAATTTGTGTTTTAACATTTTTTTAAAATTTTAATGTTCTCGTGAAAATTAATTTTTAAGAAATTGTATTGCCTTCTTAATTTTGGAAAACGGACTATCACTTTTTAATGCCTAGTTTTTGTGATTTGATATTTCATCAATCAGTGTTTTTTTGATATCCATCAAAATTTTTATGTAATTATTTGCAACATTGAAATGTGACAACAAATTTATTTATTATTTCATCAACATTCATACTTATACAACAATTACAGGGGTTAAAAATCCAAGAAAATGTAATCCATCATTTTTACACTATTATTTCTATTCATTTCCCTAAAAATTGTCCTCCTCGTTCAACTTTTTTTTTAAAAATTCAAATTCAAACAATCTTATCTTTGACCATAGCGATCAAAAGAGAGAAAGAGGAGATGGATGGATTGCATTTTTTTGCTATTTTTTGTTAATCCCATAATTGTCTCAATTCCTATCTCTCTTTCTTATTAAACCACCAATAAAAAAGAGTGGACGCGTGCTTCATTTTTTTACCGCACACTTATATTTCTTTTTCTGACTGACCTGATCAAATTGTATTTTTACCCTTTTTCAATTTCACACTTATTATTTGAAGCAAAAAAGAGTTGTTTTTGAAAATAATATTTAAAATAGAAAAAAGGAATTGAATAAGTGATAAAGTGACTTTAGGAGATATTTTTGATAAAAATTTTTATCATCGGATGGCAAAAAATTGGACGTGTGTTTATTCTTTGCAAGGAAAAAATATAGGCAAATGAGAAAGGAAAGAGATACATAGGGTTTTAAGATTTATTACAAAAATATTGTTTTTCAGTCTACTGTTTTTTTTTCTTAAAAAAGCTTGTATTGATTTTGGGCAGGTCTTTAAATTTCAGGATTGTAAAAATTGGGGAACAAAAAATTTAACCTTTAAAAACATTTAATTAATTTCTTCAGGGCTTTGAATTATGTTTATCATAGATCAGAGACTTTGATATTTTCGTGATAACTTTTATTAAAAATGTTAAAAGATATTTTAATGATTCTTTTGATTACTTTTTTTATCATTTTGCGACCGTTATTTTTTTGTAAACGTTTTTGTGCTTTTCGGTGATCAAAAGTAAGGTGGCACTGCAACGTATTTTTTTTGTTTTACAAAGGTTAATACACTTTCACTTTGTTTTGAGATACTTTAAAAATGTATTATGTAACCAAAAAATATTTTTAAAGCTTTAGACATTTTTAATTTAAAAAAAGTCTATTCTATGATAGAAACTAATAGTAAAAATAATTTATTATTATCTTCTGTCACACCTTAAAGGAAGCAGACGGTTTAATACATTTTTCATTTAAACGTTTTTTTTCAAAATGACAGGGTCTTTTTCTGTTGTTCTTTTGCGTGATTATCAGGTTCATGCCGTTTCGAGGAAAAAAACGTTAAAATGAAAAACATATCAAACGTCCGTTTTCTTAAATTAATTTTTTTAATTTCAACGTTTAATTAAATAAAAGTTATTCAAACATTTTATTTACCCAACCAACGAAGACTTCATCCCCTTTTATCCTACTTCTTTTTTTCCTGGTTTTCCCTATAATTTTTCTTTTTACAGTATCGCATAAAATTTCAAATATTGTTTTTTTATTATTACACCCCACCAAAAACATTTGTTTTTCACTAATCTTCAATGATGGGAATTCCATCCACTTAAAAGTTACCTTTTCTTTTTTTTAAAAAAACACGGATAGCTTTCATTTTTAAAACATTCAAACATTTGATTGGAACATTTACATTTCTTTCAAACTTCCATAAACGACCGCTTTTGTCTCTTCTTTGATCTTTCAAGTCTCCCATTTTCCTTTCGAGAATGTTTCCCGTTAAAAAATAATATTTAAAAACTCAATAAGTGTTTTTTTTGGGATGTCAGTTATCCTTTCTTTTTCACTCTTTTTTCTATGCCGACTTTGATCGGATTCAAAAACAAAGAAAAAGAGACTCTTTTCTTGTTTTTTATCCCTTAAGGTTCTCCGCCTCTTTTTTTACCTTAAAAGCGTGTTTATTTTTGTATTCATATTTTTTTGTGTGAAAAATGCTGCTTCATTTTTTCTGTTCCATTCATTGCCACGCGAACTCTATTGTTTTCATTTTTCTCCGTTACTTTTATACTTTTTTTGCAACTTTAGCTTTTTATTTGCCTTTAAGAAAGTTAGATCGAGTTTTAGAATCATAGATTTTAATCAGTTTTTTTGTTTTGGTGATTTTTAGCACAAAAATAGTAGAAAAAAGTTACTGTAATTGTGTTTTTTGTGTAAAAAAGTAAAAAAATGAAAGAATGAATTTTTGCCAAAACTTTATACTGTTTTTTTTTTAAATTTTGTTCTGAAATTTTGTTGCGGATATCTTTTTAAAACTTAAAAATTAAAATTGATAAATTTATTGTGATCTGAAAAAAATAATATTACAATAACTATCGATTTTGTGTCTTCTGAATCTTACTGTAAGACTAACGTGGATTCAGAAGACAAAGATTAATTTTTTTGTTGTTGAGATTTTATATATCCACCTTTCGTAAAAACTTAGAACATGACATTTTACACCCCTTTCCTTCATTTACATGCCATGGCATAATTTTTTATCTCTAAATAACTTTGGATTCAGAAGGTAAAATAAGAAATTTCTTGCTACCGAGATTTCATATATCCACATTTTCTAACAACTTTAAACATGCCATTTGACACCCTTCCTTTTCATGCCATGGCATGATTCTCCATCGCACTTTTTTTTAAATGAGATGATGCACTTCTAAAAAGGTTGAAGAAGCGATTATACACTCATGAACACAACCATTAATCGCTTGTCATTCCATTCCTTTCCATTGAAAGAAAAGGTGGTCGCGCCTTTTTTAGCGCATTTTTTTGTAGGCGGGGTTCTTCTTCTTCCCTCTCTTCTTCTTTTTTTTCTCCCTCGATTTTTTTCACTTGAGTTCGATTTTGAAGAAAGAAAAAAAAATGCCTTGAAATCGAGAAAAAGTATCACAGTTATGTGTTTTTTTAAATGTTCGTTTTCTCAATTTTTTTGCCTCTATTAAAAAACCATTTAAAACCAAAAAAATCGAGTTGTTCTTCGTTCGCTTTTTTAAAGTATCATTAAAAATATGCAAATTTTAACAACCTATTTTCTCATTTTTTAGGTTCCATTTTTTCTCTCAATGATTTCAAGGGTAAAATATTTTAGTCAATTTTTGACAATATTTTTGTTGTTGATTTTTGCAGTAATGACAAATGCAGCTTCTGCTCAGGTACTGTAAAAAATTTTCCCTTTGAGACCAATTTTCCTTTCAAGACCCATTTTAAATATTTTCCATTTAGGATCACAGTGGAACCTTTGAAATTGAAATTTTATCAGCAAAATCTTCACAAACTTCCGAACTTACAAATCCCATAAATATTTGTTTAAAACATTTTCAAAGAATATTTATTTCAAAAGAAAAATGCTTTTTTGGTAATTCAACCCTACAGTTTCCAACGCAAAAGAAAACCAGTTTTAATTTTTATGAAAAATTACCTGTGAGTTACTTTTTTGTTACAAAAATGTTGAAATTTTGTTAAAACTTGAAATTTTAAAGACGTTTTAAAAATTTTTGAAAACGATGGAAGAAGTGAGCCAACAACAATAGCAAATTTTGATGGAGGAAAAATAAAATTTCACCCTCAGCAGGTGGCAGATATAAAAGAAAAAGAGAGGGGAAACATTTTTATGAAAGAGATTATCCAATCAAAAAATAAATTTTGTTGTCTTTCTTCTTCTTCGATCGGAAGTTTAAAGAAAACAGAGGGAAAAAAGGGGGATTTGACGTAACTCAATTTACTCCTTTTTTCTTTTTTATGTCTGTCACGATTCAATAGTTTTTCTGGGGTTTAAAATTAAAAGTTGTTTTTTGAGAGAAAATCAATAAAAATTCAATTTTGAGGATTGAAAAAATTATTTTCTTTTCGAGACTAAAATTTTAGAAATTTGAATTTTAAAAATTAAAAGCATTTAGTTTTAGCCTACTGTACATAAATAGGTAAATTTAAATTTTAAAAACAATTAACTTTGAAATTTCACATTTCCAAAAAATAGAAAAATATCTTTTTTTCTAAAAATTTTTAATCAACTTTTGCATTTTCAGGATGATTTCACACTTGCTATCAGCTTTGTCCATCCACAATCAGGTAAGCAAAAACTTTTTTAACAACCATTTTTCATTTTTACCCTTTCACTCCCTCCGTCACTTTCTCGACGACCACCTCAAAAAATGCAAATTAGCTACTTTTCGGCATTTTTACTTTCAACTTTTTTTATTCCCTTTTAAAAAAAGGTGTTTAATTTTTTTTCTGACAATGTTTACCATATGCCCCCTTCTTTCGATCTTTTCGAATAAATGAAACACATTTTTAAAAAAGTTTTTCCGACAAAAAAAAATTACGCAAGTGTTTCTTTTCTTTGCTCATTTTTCTTTCTAACATTTTTGCCAATAAAAAGTAATAATTTTATGCATATTTTATTCAAATCAAATATCGAACCGATTTTTTTCGTTTTCGAACAAGAATAATAATGTGAATCGGAAATAAATTAGGCAGACCCGTATCAAAAAATGGCAAAAAAATATGACCCTACAGAAAAAAATCTGCACAAAAAAGAACTCTTTTTTATCAAAGATTGTCTTTTGAATGAAAAAAATCTCTGACTTCCGTTTTTGCACCGCTTATCAGTTCATTTGCCACTGATATTTGTGCCATAAAAGTGTGCCTTTATGCAAATATGCCAATTTTAGGTGATTTTCTTGTTTATCCAACAACAGAAAAAACAAAGCCATCAGAAAAATGGACACAAAAATCTCTCAATTTTCTTTCTTCAAATGGGGTCTCTGAAGCTGAAATCCTTTTAAAATATCGAATAACATGCACAAAAAATCATTTTGGAAAAAGTTGTAATAAAATTTGTATTCCACCTGCAGATGGCTCATACACATGTGATACAGAATCTGGAGCAAGAATTTGTGGGGCTGGATTTTTTGGTGAAGAATGTAACAGCCGATGTTCATGCAAAAATAATGGAATTTGTGATTCAAATGGAATTTGCAGATGTTCAAAAGGTTGGAAGGGTGAAAACTGTGAACAAGTATGTTTTTTTTCATTGTTGTGGAAATTAGAGTTAATGGGTTTTTAAATATGTTTTTGTTGAATAAAATTTGTTTTTGATTTTTGAACTATATTTAAACATCTGCTTTTTTAGTGTATTCCATTGGAAGGTTGTCAAGGAAGTTGCACAAAACCAAATGAATGCATTTGCCCTCCAGGTCTTAAAGGGAAATTCTGTAATGAAAGTAAGTGTTTTTAAGTTTTATAAGAGCCTATTAGCCAATGACAATAGATATGAGAGGATAATAGCTCACGAAATGGATATTCTCTTGAATACCAAAAACAGCATGAAACTCTTATTTTTTAGGCATTTATGGTTGTTCACAATATTGCAAAAATGGTGGCACTTGCAGTTTAACAAGAAATTTTACTACCGTATGCAAATGCCCTCCAGGATTTTCTGGTCAACAGTGTGAAAAGCGAGTTTCATCATGTGAAGAAAATCCATGCCATAATAATGGAAAATGTAAAATGGTAAGTTTTTACAAAAAAATACGCTAAAAAATTTTCACTGTAATATTTTTCACAGAAAATGCTGCTGTTAAACTTTTACAAAATTACTGTTACCTTAATTAATTACAAAAAACCTTTTTTTTAGGATAATATCAGTTTAACGGGATTTATATGTGAATGTGAAGGAGATTATGCGGGACAATTTTGTCAAGTTCAAGCAAAAACTTGCCGAGATTTACCTTGTAAAAATGGTGCACCATGTTTGGAAGGAAATGATGGATATTTTTGTGAATGCACAAATAATTGGGAAGGAAAAATTTGTGATATTCCGTTAACGTTTTGTCGAGCTGATAGCTGCTTAAATGGTTAGTTTTATTTTAAAGTATTAACCTTTGCAATTTTTTGGAGTTTAAAAAATGTAATTGTTTTTTTTAAGACTTTTTAAAAAAAATAAATCTTTTTGTTACTTTTTTCAAAATTTAAAAAAAAAACATTGATTTACCCATTTTTTGATATTTAAAGGTTAAGGAAAAATAGACCACCCTGGGTTAAATTTAATGGGTACCAGTCACCAAAAAAACAGACATTTTATTTTGCAGATGTTTTTGTGTCCAAATAAATAAAAAAACAATGTTTCAAAAAAACTGCTTTTGTTTAAAAAATTAAAAAAAAACCTTTTTTTGTAGGAGCTGAATGTGAATATGCTCCTTCAACAGCTCGTGGATTTACATGTAAATGTGCTCCTGGATTTTATGGTGAAAGATGTGAAAATAAAATTTCTGATTGGAAAGTTTGTCGAGTAAGAATTTAATTTTTTTGATTTCAGAAAATACTTTAAATTTATTTTAGAACCATAAATGTCAGAATAATGGAAATTGTTATCGAAATCTTGGAAAGCCAGCTTGTAATTGTTCAGCAGGATATGGTGGAGAACATTGTGAAAAAGATTTATGCCAATGTTTAAATGGTGGAATTTGTGATCGAAATTTAAGCTCACATAAATGTATATGCCCTGAAGGATTTGAAGGTGATAAATGTCAACTGATATCTTTTCGATCACCTCCAAAAAGAATTTCTTCCCTTCAAGACCCACAATCTTCAACACAAAATAACAATAATCAAATAACAATTTGGCCATTTTTGGGAATTGTTTTTGCATTTATGATTTTTACGGTTGGAATAAGTTTTGTACCAAAATATTTGAAATTTCAAAAATCACGCCAAAATCTTCCAACGTCCGAACTTCTTCCAACAACTTCAACACCAACATCAAATAATCAATATCGAAATAATGAATTTAAACAACTTCAACTCCAAACATTTCCAAATTCAAACAAAATTTCATCATCATTTTGTTCATCTGCACCACCAGGAATTTGTTGCCCTAAATCCACTTGTATCTGTTCACCATCACTACAAAATTGTTCAACAACAACAGCTTTTGAAAATCAATATACCCTTGATCCATCTCAACATCAACGTCATCAACGACCTTCTAGTATTAGCCGACGACCATCAACTCCAGAACCTTTGAGGGAAGCAGAAAGAAGATTTTCTCAAAAGAATCTTGTATCTCCAACCTCTTCAACAACTTCTTCAAATGAATATGAAGATATTGTTGAGCCACAAAGACCGCCACCATCCCTGTCAACAAAATCAACGAGATATCATGAATCCGTATAATTTAATTTTAATTATTATTTATTTTAGTTGAAAATCTTTCTGTTTTTTTCTACTTTAGCTTTTCGCTACCTCTTTCAATCCGGGTGTTTTCTTTTTATTTTTTTGTACATAATTGTTTGGTCAATTAAATTTTTAAAATTGTTAAGTTTTTTTGTATTTATTTATTATTACTATTTTTAAAAAAATAAATGAGATTATTTAAAATTTTAAAACAAAAAACTTAAGTTGCAATGTAACATTTTCAGTGAATAAAATTCATTGATTCAACAAAAATCATAATTCAGAAGATTTGTTTCAATTTCAAAAAAATTTTTTAATCTTTTGAAGTTCTTTGATATTCTGGACGCCCGATACCAATTCGACCATATTGAGTTGCAGCTCGATCATATTCATGTTGAGAATCGTGATAATTTGGATTCTTTCCAGTAATATATGAACCAAGAGTTTTTCGGCCATTATCAAGAGACATTGCTGCACCTGCCGCGCAGTGCCAGGCTGTATGAATTTAATTGGGCGAACATATCCTTCATAAATTGGATTTTTATTCATTCCACCATTAAAATGGTTATCTAATCCATTACTAATGCTTCGACCAAATCCAGATTCTGAATACCGTCTTTCAGGTGCAGCAAAAACAAATCTTTAAAAGTTACAATAAATCTTTGATGTCTTTTAAGCTTCTTGCGTTTTTTCGGTGATAATTCCAATAATGATAGCAAAACAAAATATTTTTATAAATTCTTGGGTCATTGTTAGATACTCTTGGATCTGAAATAATAATATTATCTTAAAGTCTTTTTTGTTGAAATAATATAAAATAAAAAAAAGCGAATCCTAAAATCTTCAAAAATTTTCTTTTCGATTTTTTATTTTTTTTTTCAATTGAAGCATTAACAGAACAAATGAATTTGTTTAGTAAAAGCACAAAATTTTAGCCTTTTTTATACTCATTTTTTATGAATCACTTTTTCAACTCCATTTTCAGAAAAAAACACTTTGTGTTTTGTTTTAAAGATTAACAAAACTGTATTTTTTTAAATAAATAATATGTGTTAAATTCAATGCAGAGATAAATCCAATAGTCCTCATCATATTTTTTTTTGTAAATCTCTTGTTTTAAAAAATGTATAAAGGAAAATGTAGCCAAAAATATTTATGAAATGACAAATTTGGTATTTTGTTTTTGTAGTTCGTTTTTGCAAAAATTTGTAAGTGAACAAATTTTCGGGTGTCCAGTTTAAAATTGCACTTATATTTTTATTGAATGGATATATTTTTTATAAAAGTTTACGTAAAATTTTCCAACACCAAAAAACTTTTATGGTTTCAAACAATCAAAGCAATATAATTTGTAATTGATTGGCAAACATTGCTGTTCCTTTTTTTCAAAGTAAGCGGCTCTTTTTGAAATGCAAATTAATAATAAAAAAAACTTTGTCTATTTGCTTTTTTGTTGTATAATTATTTTGCGCTTTTTCTTCTTTATAACTTTCTGTTTAAAATTTCTCTTTGAACTTTTTTTCCTTTTTGATCATGAGCTTTTTAAAAACTTTTTAAAAATTTAAAGAACTTTGAAAAAAGTGAAAAAAGGACAATGTAAAAATTAGCGGCTTTCGTGGAAGAAAAAAGAAAAGGTGTCAAAAATAAAATTTATAAAATAAATCATTTGGCGGCGAATCAAAGAGAGCGGCGGCAGATGAAAAAAAAGCATTTCATGAAAAAAATTGAAACTTAATTGAAACAAAAAGGGTTACCAAAAAAGGGAAATCTAATTTTAAAAAAAATACTTCAAAAAATTGACTAATATTTTTAACGAAACTTATAAAATCTAAAAAAGCATTTATTTTTTAATCAAGTTTGCTTTATTATAGTTTTTATTTAACATTTTTAACTAAGCGATTATTACATAAAATAAGTAAAAATAAAAATATCAAAGAAGAAAATAAATGAAATAATTATTGAATTTGTTGAATTCTTTGGACTTGGATTATGCGTCACCCCACTAAATTGCGTCACTGGAAAAGTTTCATTATTGCCAGGATCAAAAGCAGATTCAGTTGTTGTTGCTGTAGTTGTTAAAGAAAGAGTTCTTGATGGTGCAGAGGGATTAGAAGTGACTTTTCCTTTAATATTTTTGGTTATTGTTGCTGTAGTTCTTTTTATACTTGTTAATTTTGTAGTTAGCGGTACAGAAGGTGTTGTTGTTACTGCAGTCGTTGTTGCTGTTGTAGTTGTAGTTGGCGGTGCAGGAGTTGTAAGCTGTGTAAATCGGATATCAAGAATTAATAACTC
>JAQIXH010000810.1:0-10981 GCA_034700145.1 Panagrolaimus detritophagus | reverse complement strand
ATATCGTTTTTAAGGTAAAAAATATAGTTGAAAATTACTACTAAAATCTTGCATGTTGCGTGCAACCAACTTTCATTTTTTCAATAGAACGGGTCTGACGTGATATAACTGAGGAACATTCGCATAACAAATTAATTACAAAAACAACAAAGTAGAAAAATTTGTAATAGTAAATTTTTTAAAGTAAGTTTTAATAATCTATTAAAGAGAAAGTAAAAACTCCCAAAAACACTTCCTTTTATTACACAAATTCTTTTTAAAATTGCTTTTTTTTGAATGAGCGAAGAAATAATCAAAAAAAAAACAGAAAACGCCTAAGATTTGTGTTAAATATATAATAAATTTTTTTTGAATATTCGTTGATGAATGTTTCCAACCTGTGAAGGGCTAAAGCTACTTCATTTAAAAAAACTGTACTTCTTTCTTTCACCATTTATTTGAAAAATGAACAGGATTAAATTGGTTTTGAGCTTGCAGCAGCAACTTTCTTATTGAATTTTTTTATAACGTCACTATGAGAAACTTCGGATTAAAAACTTTATCTTAAAATAATATGGGGATTTTTACATGCATTTTTTATTGTGAAGCATGGTTTTGTTAAAAACTGAAAAGACATTCATCCTGTTTGATATTGCTCTTTTCCACTTGAATCAATGTCTAACCATTTTGTTTAGTTAAGTAGCTTTTATAAACTGAACAGCAGTCCTTTTGGAGGGTGATTAAACAAATGACAGCTAAAAATATATTAATTCTTCTAAAAACAAACTGTTTATCGCTTTTAAAGGGCATTAAAAAATCTATACTTTTGAATCGAAATGGCACTAGAGAATAACTAAATATTAAATATTTAAACTGACAAATATATCTGTCGCGGAGATCTCGAATGAACATGCTGATTTGTAACAATCTTTGCAAATGAATGTATATAGTGAAACGTCATTCTTTTTGTCTCATTCTTTTATAGTTTTCATACTACAATAAACTCGTCTTTTCTGCACTCTCTCTTCTCTTCATACTTTTATTGTACACTTTATATTTCTTCTGTTGTGACGATCAAGGATCGTCTTAACAATATTCGTAAATTTACGGTTGATCGATAACGATTTTAAATGATGTAACTGATTAAAATAAAATATTTCAAAACACTTTTTTTTGTTAAAAGCATTTTGAATCAATGTTTTTAATAAATTCAAAAGGATGGATAAAATTTTAAAATTCCTTGAATCTATGATTAGCTGAAACGAAATAATATCCACAGAGATTTTCTACTCAATTATTAAAAAATCTGGTTTTTTAAAATACAATATATTTTATGTAATATCGCAGAAAAAAGCATTTTTGAAACAATGCGTCGATACAAACTCAAATAGAATAAAACTGATAGTCTTGAAAAATATAAAATATGTTAAAAAAATGAAATTTTTATTAAAATTTTTGAATTTATCGAAGAAAGCGGTTGTTGGTCTCGCTGTTGGAAAAAATTTATATTAATAAAAACTGGCAGCGATTTCTTCGTCTCTAAAACAGTTAGATAAAGTTTAAAGTTGTTTTTAAAGCTGATTTTAAAACCTAAGAAACTATATGTCGTACTTCAAATCAGCTGTCAGCGCGGCAGTAAAAAAAGATAATCCTTCCGTTGTAACGTTTTCATTTTGAAAGCTTTTAGTGTCATGAAAAACACGAATAATGTTTTCCGATATTTGGGATATCCATCCAGAACAAAATATATAAGTAAAGTTCATTATAGGAGATATAAACTGGCAAAAATAAGTGATTGTCTGGATCTTACGTAAGCAGTTTTAAGGGTGGGTTGGGATAAGCCAAATCTTATGCGGCTTTGATGTGCGGCATAAGATAAAAGGAAAAAATCTTACGATAAGGATATAAATTTATTATTGGTAAAGTTGAAAATTTTAAAGATATATTTAAATTGTCTTATTTCACTGATGTTTGTAAACGTTGCTATTTTGATGCCACCTAAAAACTGAAATTCTTGTATAAATAAATAGAAGCAATTGTAAACATGTGTGTACTTACAAAAGCGGAAGGTTGAAATCTTGGATTGCCTTAGAAAATATGTTCTTAATAGAATTAAAAGCAAATTAAAGTCGATAAACTGCATTTGAGTGTTTATTTTGTATTTTATAAACTTTGAAACATACTTTTATTTCTGAAACATTTTTAAAACTGTCAATTAACGAAATAATAATAAATAAAATTAATATTGATTTCGAGAGCGCTTAAATTTAATTCAACAAATGTTTAAATTGTCGTAATTTTTAAAATGATGTGCAATTAATATTACAAACTGTTTAATGTAGCTTATATTACAAAAACGTTCCAACCGTTTTAGACATTTCTTTGTGTTTTCGAAAATCTAATACCAGTATAAATCTTTTAAATGATTCATTATGGCGAATGTTTTTCTAAGATGTTCCAATATTTGTAAATTCCTCCTTGTTGTTTTATTATTCATTTTTAGAACGGAACCCATGGAAATCAGAATAAGGGTAATTTGAGTACTAAACTGCAATAAATTTGAATTTTTTGATCGAATGCTTTTTAAATCTCAATAATAATTTTTTTTGTTGTCATTTTGGTTACTACTTATTTAAACGTATCGTAAAATATGATTAAAAATAATGTCATAAATCATTTATTTTTTTTATGATAAATGTTTTTAAAACTGAAATTATTTGATCAAATTAAATGTTTGTTTAATAGTGTCGAGAAAATTGTCATTTTTTTTTATCAAAGTTGAATAAGGTTAACTCTACCATTTGTACATTACCTTAATTTGAAAACTGATGTGCCAGGAAAAAATGAGAAAAAGAAAAACTTTGATGAAACTGGATAAATAATCTTTAAATTATATCTTGCTTTTTTAGCATTTAAACTGATGAAAGGGTATTTTTAACAAAAATAAGAATTACAGAAATTTCGTGTGATTGATTAAAACATTATATTTTTAAAAATTTGAAAAGGGATATTTTGATTTACTTTTTAAAGCTAAAAAAACAATTGGAAAATCAGTTAATAATCTTAAAATTTTAACGTCGATAAATTCAAAAAGTTTGCACAATTATTTCTACCGAAAAACAAGAATCTTTAAAAGTCAAATGCATGGCGATACCGAAATCGTATAAATTTAACTATTTTTTTGGAATAAATTGAAGAAATGCCACCTGATTTAATTTAATGGTTTTCGCATAAAATACATTATGCATTCTATTATCTTTTTTATTTTGTTAAAACTGCTGCTTCATTCATATGACCAAACAGTAGCTGCAAAGCAAAAAGTTTATAGGGGTCCAGAAAATTTGGATAAAAACTGATCAGCAGAAAAATATCACGGAAAATATTGAAAATAGTTTTTTAAGTTAAAAAACTGTGCCGTTTTATAAAAATATTTGAATTGTAGAAACTTCATTCTTCACGATGAAAAACAAATAATCGTTTAAAAAAATACTGCATTTTTGAAGGGTTGGAAACTTTTAACACATTAAAGCTAAAAACCTGTTAAAAAATTTTTTAAAAAATGAAAAAAATGGAAAGTAAAAGGAATAAAAACTATTTGTTAAAGCTTTGTTGATGATTAAATGTAAAAAGGCATCAAAAAATAGAAAACCTTGTGAATAATATGTAGTGTAATTTCAAAATTCTTTTTCACATATAACTGATTTCAAACAATCCCTATTTAAAATGTTTGAAATTTGAAATTATTCTTGAAAAGCAAAATAAGCTACTTTGAAAACAAACGTGTTGATAATAACAAATCGGCAATAAATCGCTTGTTTTTATTTGATTTTTATTCTTTAAAGTAATCTTTTATCATGGAAATAAACGTGTTTTACAAAGTTCAAAACAAAATTTGTTTTTGTAATGACGAAAATGGTTGCGGTGTTCCGTTTATAACTACAGGACATTATAATTTTTTAGGATCTTTGAAACTGCCGATGACATAAAATTGTTTACTTTTATAACTACTAAATTTATAGTTTTTAATATTTTTAACTGACTTCATTTGAGTGAACACCGAATTTCAGAATTGTAGCCTTATTATCGCTTTTTTTCCAAAAAAAAAGAAGAAAAAAAACTCCAATAAATTTAAAAATTAATAAAAAAAAATAATTAAGAATCAACTGAACAAGAATGTTGGGTGTCAATTTTGGTTGTTAATTGCCATTTCGAACAAGCATTAAATGTGAATCATAAATGTTAAGTGAAGTGATATATTAGCGTTCTGGAAAGAAACTGAGGTTCTTTATTCTATTTTTTACCTATAAATTACAGTATTTGGAAACGTTTAATTTCATTCCATTAAAAGCGCTGAATCGAATCAACTTTCAAATAATATAAATTATATCAAGCAAAAATCTAAACTTTAATTGCTTGTTTGTGTAGCTGTGAATTTTTTACGCCTAGTATACATTTTGTTACAGTATTAAAACCTCAATAATGATGATTTTTTAAAATTTAAAATGATAAAAACTGATTTGCAGGGGGATAGCTGAAAAAAGACAATCACTTTTTTACCTTTCGGCAAATAATTTGTTTTTATAAAAAATTGAAGAAATCAGAAAAAGTAAGAAATAAATTTAAAACTGAATCGAAAGAGATTTATGCCAAAGGATTTCTTTATGTATTAACTTTCAGCGGCTTTCTCCTGTTTTGGATTTTGTTTATAAAGCTTGTTGTAAACTGAGGTTGAACAATCAATTTTTGTAAATAACAAACAGCTGAATTCTGTTCAACAATTAATAAGTTGAATAAAAATTAGAGTAATTTGAACTTTCATCAGCTCAGAGACATACTTTTGTTACATGTTTAACTGAAGTATTTGAGAGGAGTACCTGTGTGCTTAAAAAATAATCTCTGTGAAAAAATTGTGACAAATTTAACTGGCTATAAATTAAACATTTTTAAACAAAACGAAGTAAAAGCTAAACTTTTTCGAAACTGCCAAAAATATTTTGAGGTATAGGAACTTTTTTACCAAAGTTTTATGTATACATTAAAGAACGCATATTAAAATATTATTTTTTATGTCTAAAAATAAATATCTTGCACGACAAGCAGATTACAATAAAAAAAACAAAAAAAAAGCGTTTTTGTAATTGCATTTTTTTGTTAATTAAAAACTGTTGGGAATTTTTGCATCTATAAAAAAACAAATTGCATTATAAAACTGTACTTTTTAGATGTAACCAACGGTTCTTTTCTGTCTCTCTTTATTTGATATATTTCAATCAAAATATAAAAGCAAGTGTACACGACGAATTATAAAAGAGTGAATTGAGGAATACAAAAAGAAGACAGAAGAAGAGAGATGAGAATAGGCGGCACTCCCATGGTCGTCCTTCTTTTACGCTTATGTGGCGTAAGATAAAGACCAAAAACTTGTTTTAAAATATTTACTGCCACCTTATTCCAAATTTTTATATGCTTAACAAACTGATATTTATTTTCGAAGTAGAATGTATGAATTTTCGATTTTCAACAATCATCAAATTCCAAAGTTTTAAAAATTATTTTTTTATTACGAAAAATTGTTCTGAATGAAAAATTCTTACGAGCCGCTTTAAAAAATCTATCAACGAAAAAACATTTAGAAATAATTATTAACGGTATTTTATTTAAAAACCGGCAATGAATTAATTGATTATAAAACTGTTTTAAGGTGGATTAAATATTTTAAAAAGTTGTAAAACTTGATAATAAAACTTGACGTAGAAAAATGTGTTATCTTTATTAATTTTTCAATTGATAAAACTGTAATGTTGTTCTTCTGATTCATTAAATTTTTGCTCATGAAAAATTGTTTCATTTTTTTTATATAAAAGTACCACTATTTTATATTTATATTGTTATTAAATAATTGCGAAAGAAAAAATAGTGGAGTAAAACTGATGGGAATTTACTAGTGATCTTTATGTGTGTCGTTTTAATATCTATTATAAAATTTAAATATACTTAAAGATGAAATTTTTAATTCTTAAATTACGATTTTATATGACTTATAATTAAAAAAACTATTAATTTATCTTTTGATTAGACAAACAAAAATTGGCAACAAATTGTTCATTTTCTTTTGTAACAGTGCTGGTGATGTATCACAAATTTAATGATAAACAGAATTTTTAATTGAAGAATGAAAGAACAATTTTATTTTTTTGAGGAAAGAATATTAATGATGTAAAAAAAAGAAAAATGTCTGTTGAAATTAAACTAAAAAAGAAGTAGAAAGTGATGATGTAAAAAGGTTCAAAAATTATTCAAAGTTAAAAACTGAAATATATATTATTCAGGAAAAATTTTTTTCCGTCTAATAAATCCGATGAATATAATGTTAAAACTGAATTATGCAAAAACAATGCATTGAAAAACGTTTATTAATCATAAAACTGTATACGCATGCGAGCGCTTAATATAAAAATTGTTCATAAATTTGGGTATAAAAAAATGTTGCCCAATTTTGAAAAAATTTTAGAATAAAAGTTAACTGCAACTTCACTAGCATTTTCAAAATGGTTCATGAAATTTTGGTTCAAAAAACTGTTGCAAGCTAGAAAAAGTTTTGGAATAAAAACTGGCGGAAGATTTCGACAATATTGAAACATAACTAAAATGAAGAAAACATTGTTAAAAATTGTTCATAAAATGATTTCAAAATAACAACTGGTTATGGTTTTACAATCAAAAAAGTTCTGTTTAAACAGATAACTTAGAAAAAGAGTAAAACTGAATATTATTTTTTTGCTGTACTATGTTATTCTAAAAACTCATTTTATGTAAGAACTGACCAGTTTTTAAACATCTGTTGAAATAAGCCTTTTCAATATAAAGAATTTTTATTAATTAAAGTTAAATGATTACAAAACACAAAAACTGGCCAATGAGAAATATTTGTGTGTTAAAAGTAAACTGGAATGTTTATAACTAAAAAACAAAAAAGGGATAAAAAAGTTAGTAGCTGGTTCAATATTGAAAGTAAATCACTTTTGCTTTCTCGAAAGTATCAAATTGGACTTTTGCAGCTGCGAAACAAAACAAAAGTAAAAATTTTTTCATTTTTGTATAGCAAAAACAGAAATTTTCCGAAAAAAATTACTTTAACGAAACGAAAGTTTTACGAAAGTAAAAAAAGCTGCGAAATTTCGCGAAAGCGAAAGACGAAACGAAATTGCGCAAGCTCTGATTTGTATATTGTAAAATCACGTGTGAATTCAAAACTGTTTCAGAAATTAAAAAACTGGTTAGTGCTTTTTTAAATTTTTTTTGGACAACATTTAAATAATAAATTTTAAAAGAAAAATTATATTTCGAGGTACAACTGGTTTATATTTTACAAACGAATCGTTTCCAGACAAGATGAATGACCGCGAACAACATCATTCAACTCAGCGTTTGATAAAATTTTTTTCTTGTTATTTAAATTATGACAATTAATTTCGACACCATAATTTTAGCAGAAAAAAAGAGTAAACGTTTTCTGGTTGTTGCAATTTTAGGATAAAACTGACCCAATTAATGATGTTTAAAGTTTTCGAATTATCATAAATTTTGAAAATTTTTTATTAACTGAAGCTTTTTTTATGCGGCCGCTTTTTTTTGTAAATTTTTGTTGTTATAAACATGTTTTTACTGGAGTTAGAGAAACAAACATGTTTTTTACATGTGTTAATATTAATAAAATTTAATTATACAAGTAGACATTAACAAATAAATAGCTTTATTTAAGATAATTAAGTCACAAAAACTGAGCTTGAATGTTGAACAATGTGTAATTATAATTTTTTAAAATTCAAAATATACACATTTAATATATTTCTTATGTTTTACCATTTTTAGAAAAATGTAAATGAATGGTAAAACAAATTTAAGCAAAAACTTAACGGATAAATGTTTTTGTTGATATAATTTTGAGATTGAAATTTCTTCATGTAGAGTGGTTTCTTAAAAAGTAAATTAACGGCCGGTCATAAATGAAGGGAAATGAAAAATGTGCAAAAATTCATCCGTTAAACAGCAGTGAATGAATGACAAAAAAACGAACGTTCATTCCCCCCTCATTTATGATCGACCGTTATGTCGTTGTGTGTTTTTTCTTCTGTCTTCGACAATCCCTTTAATTTTATACATGATGGAACAATTGTGAGATATTTTTGTTTTTTGGAAAACCTCGGTTTTCTACTTTTAATTTTATTTAACTAGAACAGTTGACATTTTTTTAAACAAAAAATAAATGAAAAATGATTTCTTTCCTTAAAAACAAACACTGTAAAGAGCTTTTAACAGGTTTAAAGTACGAATCAAAATAGTATATGAATTGATTATGTGATAAATTTTTGAAAGTTTTAACTGCATTTTTTGAAAAACCTGTACATTTTCGTCTGATTTTTAATGGTATTGATTGATTTAACTGAATACCTTTTTTGGTTAATGGTTTTTATAAATTCAAAGTGTGAATAGAAATTTAGATTTTAGGTTAAAATCAAGGTAACATAATCGAAATAAACTGTACAGAAATATTTAGCATATTTAATTTTACTTTCTTTAATAAAAAATTAATTCAAGGGTTGATAAAACTGTCCATTTCTCCTTTTTCGGAATTAGAAATATATGCTTGTGTTCTTATTTTCAAGTTTTACAAAACTGCAGCAAAAACAAAAGAATGAAAAAAACAAGTTTCAATAGGAACATAACTAACATATGTTTTTGTTAGTGTTATTACATGATTAAAACTGGTAACTGCTGACATTGCATATATATTTTTAAAAATTTTATTAACAAATATTCTAACAACTGTAAGTCCTTTTTTAGAAAACAAATAGTTTTAACTTGTAATTGTTTTTAACTGGTTCTTTATAAAAAACATGTTGTTTACTGTTTTTACTTTTACATGAGTACCAAAATTAATAAATATTTTATTGCTTTTTTTTAAATATTTAATTTTACACGAAAAAAAAATAACAAAACTCTAATAAAAACTAATTCAATCAGATTAAGAATCACCCAACCAAAGATTATTTGTGGTTGTTTTTGATTGCATCGTTGTTGGTGTTGCATATATTTGTGAAGCGGATAATAGCGAAGATGTATTTGTGACAAGTGTTTTATTACTATTTGTTGTTGTTGCTTGAAATGGTGAAAATCCACCCGAGAGTGCCATCATAACAACAAATATTACAACCGGAATTGAAAGGAATAAAACAACAAAAAAGCATTTAAAAAATACTCGATATTTTGATACTCGATTTGGTGATTCTAATGCAAATGAAGCTAAAAAAATTTAAAGGGTTAATAATTTTTTTAAAAACTGTGGATGAAGAAAACATGTTTTAGCAATTAGGAAACATAAACCGTTGCTGGTTGGTTATTTTAAAAAAAAATGAATGAATTAAAACTCATATTATTGTAAAAAAAAGTGTTTTTTTAAAATTATGTTAAAAAATTTTCTTAAACTGATCTTCATTTTTTCCTTAGCAAAGGTGAAAAAGGGGTAAAAAAATTAAATTATATGAAAAAAACATTTTAAATTCTTAAATTACAATAAAAACTGGTAAATCCATTTGAGTGAGCAGTATTTGCTGAATATATATTAAACAATCAAAAATAGCACATTTTAAAAAACTGAGCTTATAAACAATACTAGAGCCCAATCTGATATTTGCCTAACTATAAAGTATTCTTTGAAGACATGATAAAAACTGTTTCAAACGATTTTCATTTTATTTTTTCGATAAAATGTTTTTTCAACATTAAGACTTTAAAAAGAAAATTTATTTGGGGATTAAACTGCGTATTCTTTCTTATTTGTGGAATTCTAATTAGCTGTTTTAATTTTTCTACTTTTAGTTGTTAAAAAAGCTGATATTTCTTTTATTTTTTAAACATCAATTTTCGAAATGGGTGTTTAACTGAAGCCTTTTTTTACCTTCGTATTTAATTCTTCTAGAAAACTGAAATCACTTTAGCAAGATTTTATTACAAAAAAGCTGGAATAAACTTCATATTCACCTAACTAAACTGCATCGATATGAAAAACTTCAATTTGAAAAATTTAAAGTAATCTACATAAATAATATTGGGATTTATATAACTGATGGGGACAAAATGTTAAAAAAGGTAAAACATACCAGCTTTATTTCTCATTGGTTCACCAACAGATGTCATAGGTTTTGAAATTGGAAGTTCATTAATTCCAAAATCTGGGACCCGATTTGTCGAGATTAGCGTTGAATGTGAAACTTGAAGGGGAGGGAGTTTGAATCGATAGGATGTTGCTGGTAATGTTGTTGCAATTCCCAACGCTCCTCCAGAACCACTTCCAGATCCATTATTTGTAACTGCTGAAGGGGAATTGGCGTCCATTTCTTCCATACTTTCTTCTGGGATTGGTGGAGGCCGAAGTACAACAAATGGTTCCGGATAACTGCTTACAGATGGCACAGCCGGAGGCTGTAGAAATGTTATTGGAGGCTAATGAAAAAAGTTTGCTTTGACTATGGAAAACACAAAGCTCAGAGTTTTAGAGGAAAAAATGATTTTAAAAATTCTGCTGGGGCGTAATAAAATTATTGTTAAAAATTTACAGCTTTAAATTTATTTTTATATATTTTATCTGTCAGCATTTAATTCTACGCGTAAAGGATGTAAAAAAATGGAGTCTTAATTGGTAACAAAAAAAACGAGGGGGATTTATTTTTAAAATTCTAAAAATATTTTTCTGGCTGCAATTGCAAATTTCGTTTAATAGCTTAAGTGACGAAAAAACTGAAAATTGAAATTTGTTCTTTTTGCACTGTTAGCCTTTAATGTTAAGGTTATCTTAAAACGTTGTCGGTGTTTCGATATTTATAAAAGAAAACCGTCTAATAAGTTTGTGACCAAAAATGACGTAATAATGAAAAATTCATTAAAAAAACTATTATGTCTGTAACTGATTAAATGATGAATAAATGTATTTTATTTCTCAAAA
>JAQIXH010000809.1:0-10982 GCA_034700145.1 Panagrolaimus detritophagus | reverse complement strand
TTTGAACGAAAACGGATTTGATTTTCGTTACTTTCAACCGTATTTTAGTCTATCCTAAAAGTCTCATGTCTGTAACTCTAAATTTAACTTTTTTTTTTTCCTTTTTTTCCATTTTTGCTCGAATTTGAAAAAAATCTCGTTATATGTAAAAACTTGATAAAATTTAAAAAAAAAACATGCAATTGCAACTTTAATCCCCTCTCGAATTAGAGAATCTCTTTTAGCACCCTTTCGAAATTTTTGTAACTGACAAAGAACTTCAGCAGCAATATTTAAAAAAATTATCAATTTTTGGGTTTTCAACATCTTCATCAAAATCAATTGCTGCTTGAATATGTGTCATTAAATTTATCAGTTTTTCTCGAATTGGCTCCAGATATTTTTAAAAGCTTACATTGTATTATTTTTTTGCTTTTAAAAATATTTCTTTGTGATTCTGTTTCGGCATTTATTAGATCACTCAAAGATTCAACTTCACAAATATTATATTTTCAATTAAAAAATGCTCTAAAAATGGGATAATACAAATTTTAAAAACACAACATATATTACCTTTTTGTAAATTCTCCAGCCTTTGCAGCTTCAACATTTTCAATTTTTGCCAATGAATTACATACAGCATTTACGAGAGCTTTTGAACCATGAAGAAAAAGTTCTACTGTACTTTTACCAGTAAATGTATGTGGTCCTTAAAAATATATATTTTAACTGTAAAAAAGTTTTAAAAAATTGATTACCTGGTAACCATTCCATGATCCAAAATTTCATCTTCATTTTTTTCATCTTTTTATTTTTCAGAAATTTGAATACGATGAATTTGTATCATTTAAAGATAGTGCAGAACGGCTTAAATTTGGATGAATATAATCTCGTGGTTTAACCACGAACTTTTGCGCTTAAATATTTGTTTTGTTTCAAACATTGTGAACAACGAAATGAAGATTTGTTCCAAAAATACACATAAACAAAATCTTTTATTTCAGAAGTTAATGCAATCAGTTTTTTATTTGATTCACCATTTTAGTTTTATATAATGCCTCCAAAACAAAAATGCCACCCGAAATTTCATCCTGCCTATGGCCTTGATCTTTTGAAATATTTTTATTTCGTTTATCAGAAAAATACCAGAACTTTTTGAAAAGTTAAAAACAACATTGTTTTCTCAATAATTTTTGTATGTTTGTTTCACAAATACAAATAAACAAAAAAAAGTTTTCCCAAAAAAATAGCATTTCCACTAAATTTTTGTTAAAAGAACCAATTCTTTATGGGAATCGGTTCCTTTATAAGGAATCGGAACCGAGAAAACGCAGATAGCAATTGCAAAACAATAAATTGCTTTTTTAAAAACGCTTTTTTAACAAGTTTTTTTTTTGAGTTTTGTAATAAAAAGCACAGTTTAAAGAAGAATTTTAAAAAAGAAAAGTTTATTCATTGAAGAACAAATAAAAGAAAAGAAAGAATTTAAACAAAAGAGAGAATAATTTTATTAAACATGAATAATTTCATCAGCAAATTCATCTTTAATTGGTTTACAAATATGTTTATATTTCGATAGTTCAAGAAACTTCTCATTTGTTTCATTATTCAAATGTACTTTTGCAGCAACTCGACGCTTTTTTCTTTCACAATTTCCACAAATAAAACATTTCGTTCTATAAAAATATTCATAACACAATGATTTGTCATTTGTATCAAACACAACCAATTTTTCACCAAGTTTACTATTTTTACATGGTCGAAATTCGAAATTTGGTAATTTCAAAATTCTGGTTTCGTCAATTTTCACTTCTTTTTCTTTAAAAACAATATCTTTTCTTTCAAGGAGAATAAATTTCGAAGTTTTTTGAATAGAAGAAATTTTTATTGGTTTACAAATATGCTTTTTTGGATCATGAATAAAATATTCTTTACCATTTTCATCAATTTTTGGAAGCTGAATAGAACACTTTTTTTTAAACTTTGAACAATTTGAACAATGAAAATTATTTAAAGATTTTTGATACAAAAATGGATAACAAAAAGTTGAATCATTTGAATCAAAAATTGCTACATTTATGGAATTTGGCATTGAATTTTTACGGTAAAAAAAGTATGTACCACTTTTGGAAATTTCTGTAATTGCATATTTTTCAGGTTGATATATTTTTGGTTGACACAGATGTTTTTGTTTGTTTTTTATTTGAACAAAATATTCTCCATTTCCATCATTGCATAAATAAATTATAAAAATTCCTTTGGTTTTTTGTAAACATTTTTTATTCGCTATAATATCTTGACAACCAATACATTTATAACGCTGTGTTCTACCTTTAACACGTGAGAATACATAACACAGGTTTTTGTCATTTGAATCAAAAATAAAAATTTTTGGAATACCATTTAAAGTTTCTTCCGCTACTTTGATATTTGGTGGACGAAGAATTATTTCATCATTTTTTTCAGGTTCATATTTTGCCATTTCACAAACATGTTTTGCATTTGATAAAATAATATAATTTTCACCATCAGAATTTTGATGCAATTTTGCAGAAACATAAACATTTTGTTTTTCACAATTAATACATTTAAATATCCTTTTGAAAATTCGAAAGGAATAAATATAGCATTTTGTTCTGTCCTTTTCATTAAAAATTACCAGAGTTTTCTTTTCTCTTTCACCAAACACTTTAGTTTGAATTTCAAAATTTGGTGACAAAACAAAATTTTTAAATTTGAAATATTTTTCACGATCATAATTTCGATATTCACATTCATGATTCAATTTAAATAATTCAATAAATTCAGTCTCTTTTGATTCATTATCAATATTAACAGTTAAATCACAGCTCAAACAGCGAAATAATTTCATACGATTTTTCCACGCATATTCATGACATTCATTTCGATTATTTGGATTAAAAATAATCAAAACTTTTCCAGATTTTGTACTGCAATTTTCCAGTATTTCATAGTTTGGTTTTCGAATAATTTGTAGATCAAAATATTTTTCAGAAGAATATTGGATTTTGGAACAAACATGTTTCTTATCTTCAACTTTAAGAATCTCATTTTCATCAATTTTTGCATGTACCTCTTTTCCCATTTTTGTACATTCGACGCATTGAAAAATACCATGTTTAAGTAATTTTCGAGAATACTCATAACAAAATTTTTTATCATTTGATGGAAATATCAGTAATCTTTTTAACAAATTCCTTTTTCCATTTATATGTACCAATTTGAATTCACTGTTGCTTCTGAGAAATTTTTTTGACGACGATCGTTTTACTCTAAAAAACAATTAAATTATGAACTATACTTTTATTGCACAGTCAAGGGCTCATTGGATGTCCTGTAGAGGCGGATTCTAAGTTTAAGGGCTGGGATGTGGTTATTTTTGCTTCCAAACCACCATAAAATCATAAAAAAATAATCTGGGAAATGTCGAACCCTAAAAATAAAAGCGTAAAATGAAGGAGGCTTTCAGTCCGTGTCGTGGGTTTTATTCCCCGTTGGAACTCATTTGATGCATTATTTCTCGGTTTTCTACTCCTCGATTTTCTGTTAATACAGTAAAAAACCCCAAATGATTTTTAAAAATTTAAAAAGTGGGAATAACAATTGTTTTGAAAAAACTTACTGTTTTTTATAATCACCATTTGAATCTTCTTCTTCAGAATTACCATCTGTATCAATTTTGCAGAATTTTCTTTTTCGTTGAATTCTAACTTGATTACCACTTTCTTCAACATTTGAAAATATAAAATGATAAATTTCATTTTCTTTCATTTTTTTAATATAAAATTCTTTTTCATTCTTTTCTAATTTATTCATCCATTTTAATAAAAGTTCAATAACAATAATATTTGAATTTTTAATAATTTCATTAAACAATAGATCCAAAATACGCTGATAAATGTCTTCATTTGATACAACATCTTTTGCCTAAAAAAACATTCATTGTAATAATTAACAACCAAAAATTAAGTACATACTCTTTTTCGATAAATTAAATCGTGAACTTTTTTGCATCGAATTTCATTATTAAAAACGAGCATAAAATCTTGAAATTCATGTTCGGCAAAAACAAATAAAATATTCTAAAAAAATAACATTAAAATTATTTAAAATACATTTGATATTTACCTTTTGAGCAACAAATTTCCATTTAAACATTGCAGAAATTAATTTGAATTCTAAAAAAAGAATATATAAAATTATATAAAAATATTAATTAAAACAAACCATCATTAATTGGTTCAACAAATAAAAGTGATTGCATTTGATTAATAACAATTTTACAAAAACTTTGATATTGAAAGCTGTGGTTTTTATCGGAAGCAATTAAATGAATTCCATTTGGACGACGCTAAAAAATATTCATTTTTATTTTTATTTTTAAAAAAATCTTACTTTTTTGACATTTTCTTCCATTTTTACAGAATATTTGCGCCTAAAACGTGTAAAAAATAAATGGAATAAAATTAAGAAAATGTGTAACAATTATTATAAAGATAGGGGTACTTCGCGCATATGGGAGTAGATTTCTCGGGGTTTCACGTGACCAAAAAATGAGAAACGCTATCAAACACACGTGGGCAAGGGGTGGGATAGGGTGGGATTTTTTCCACCTTAGGTATCGTAGGTTCGTAGGCCACTTTTTGGGGGGTTTCGTAGGCAAAATCGGGTGTCGTAAGAAAGAAGAAAAGAAAAAAGAGGGGAAAAAAGAAAAGAAAGAGTAATAGAAAGGGTTAAAAACAAGGTGTTTGAATATGTTTATAAAAACGTTAATAAATATTAATAATATGTGCCTACAAAAAATAAAACATAAAAAAATTGTTTTTTCAGGAAATCAATACAAATTTACACAAAATTCATTAACAGATAAAAAATTTGTTAACCTTTAAGGCTGATTGATAATAATCGGCAACACTGGTTAAACGCCTTTTCCGATGTTAAAAAATAAATGCTGCAAAAAATTTAACAAAAATTAGAGCTTTTTCGACCCCACTGATTTTCAATAAAAAAAGTTTCTGTGAGTTTCTTTTGGTTGTCTTTCATTTTGAAAATTTCATACAAGACAAAACAAAAAAATAAAAAAATTTTGTTTTTGGTGTATTCCATTTTATTCCTTCATTTATCGATCTCCCTGCATAACTATCTATTTTTCATTCTCTCACCATGTCTTTCTATCCATCAAGGTCACATAGGCAAGGAGTTAAAAAAATGCAAAAAAAACAGCACATTTGCTCGTCTGAAGCGTCTAAGAGAACATCCCCCTACCACTGTTTAATAAGAAAAAAATAACTATTCTTCTTTTTTTAATGCAGCCCAATTCATTTTATCTGGTATGCATACTAGAATTGGGGATGAATATATATATATATAATATATTCACCCCACAGACAGACAGACCTCAGATCAAAATTTTCCAAAAAAGGGGCAAAGGGGAAGAGTACGTTGATTTTCGGAAATTTTTGGAAAAAATTTACAGATTCATTTGTTATTTTGAGAATAATTATAAAAAATATTTTTTTGAATTATTGTTACAAAATAATGGGGAAAGTCGGTTTAAAAATAAAATAATTGTTTAAATGTTTAAATTGATCAAAAAAACATATTAATTAAATGGATCAGGAACAAAAATTTCATAGCACCGCTCCCAACGTTTTTGAGTTTCTACATTTCTTACAAAGTTTTCAATTGGATCATCGCTTTCAATAATGTTTTTAGTTTTCCGTCCAATACCACGAGGTTGTTGTGCAGTAGATTGTAAATGGCCAGCTTTTTTCCAGTCTTCAACAACTTTGAAGCAAACAAATTGATCAATTGGAGGACCGTTTAATTGGATTTGTAAAATATTATCAATTGTGCTGATGTTGAGACGGCTCCGACGGGAATCAAGGGAATAAAATAAAATACTGAACCGGCGTTCAGCATCCGCTGAACCTACGGGAACAGGGCTGCACGAAAGTTTCGTTTCGTTTCGTTTTTGCGAAACTTTCGCGGTTTTTTGGGGTTTCGTTTCGTTTCGTGTTTCGCGAAACAAAATCCGAAAGTTTCGTGAAAACGATGTGTTAAGAATGATAAAAAACTATAAATTTTTAGAAAAAATGATCAAAAATAAAGATTGAAATAAAGTCATAACTTGTTTTTTGAGTATGGTTTTAGCACTTTTTTGGAAAAATTTTCTTCAACGATATTACTGTTTATTATAGTTTCTGCCGTGACATTAATTTCAATAAATCTGGGGTTTAGAAATACGGGTGCTAAAAAAAATTTTAAAGTTTCGTTTCGTTTCGTTTTGCGAAACTTTCGCACTTTTTTTAGGTTTCGTTTCGTTTCGCGCCAGCGAAACAAAAATTTAGTTTCGTTTCGTTTCGTTTTGCAAAACTGAGTTTCGTGCAGCCCTGTACGGGAACAGTCAGAGCACTTGAAAGATAATAGAAAAGTTCGTCGCTCAAATCAATGAGATCATCGCTTTCTGCAGTTTCAAGTATTTTTGCATAAAAAATCTCTGGAGGTAGTTTTATCCATTGTTGAAATGTTTCATAAATTACAGCAGTTACAACATTTTGAAGTAAATTTTCAAATTGCAGTCCAATGTTTGGGGAATTAATTTGAAATCTTTCGCAAGGTTTTCATGATTTTGATGAGTATTTTGTGGAAAATAAATTGCCCCATTGATCATTTCCAAGGATTTAACATTTAAAATCTTGAAATCGTTGATGTCATCATCTTCGTAATAACTTTGCAAATAACAGACGACGTTTTCCCAAAAAAAGGTCGTTACAGACCTTTACCGATTTTGAAAAATATTCACCCCCCCCCCAATTCTAGTATGCTGGTATGAAAGACAGTAAAATAATTTTATGGAAGATTTTTTTGATTAAAATACAACGAAGAAAAAGGTTAAATTTTGTTGCATTCATTTTGCTTGCACGAAATCTTGTATAAAAACAGATAAAATATTTTAGGAAAATATATTGGAGGATTTTACATAAATTTTATTACAGAAAAAAGCGTTTAAAATTATTTAAAAAAATTGTCGTTGATTTGAAGACCAGGTTTTGTATGGCAAAAAGGGATTATTTTTTTACTCGATCACTGATTTATTAATTTTTGTAACAATGCAAAATTCACAAATATTTGTTCTTTAACAACTGTGGGTATTTTTTCTGATTGTTTTGGGTCAAAAATAGTGTGGGTGTTTTTATTAATGAATATTAAAAAACCGTAAGTTTCCAATTATCTGTATTTTTTCAAAAATGAAAAATTTTAAAATTAAACAAAAATAAATGACTAATTTTCCCCTCTATTTTAAAAGCTATGCAAATAATTATGAGTAAATTCAAATAAAATGAAATCATTTGAAAAAAAGGAGCAACAATAAAAAGTGAAAAAGTTTTTTTTTTTGCTTATAAAAAGAAAGCATTGTCAAAGAAAGAAGCAAAAAAAATGCGGTTGGTTATTATTGTTTTTATTTATGGTAGTTTTTTGTTTGCAGCTGTAAATGGCTATAAATGGAAAAAGAATCCAGTAACTTTTAGTGTTCAAAATTATACATCCACACTTTCTTCGTTTCAAATCAGGTAAATTATTTTGTGTCTAAATTTTAATCTTTGTTGTTACGAAAATCAAAAAATAGATTAAATTTAAAGTCTTAACAAAACATATTAAAACAGAGTTTTATTCTTTACACAAACATAAAATTCGTTTATCGCGTTTTTCATATATTTCATTTTTGAGATCAAGATACCGAAATTATTGTTTTAATCTAAAATCAAAATTAACAAAAAAATATTCAACAAATATTTTCTGCTCGAAATACAGAAATATCAAAATAATTTTTACGTCCATTATATCGATCTTGGTAGTTCGGATTTTTCAAAACCGAAACTTCGATTTTGCAGAATCTATTTTGCAGGAGTTTTACAATTAGTTTTTTCGTAAAAAAAATGATAACCTTTTTTGCTCAAAAAAGTTTATTATTTTAAAAGCAAAAACATATAACTTTTCTATTAAAATAAATTTTTTCCAGACAGGGTGTCACTGAAGCTTTTAATATTTGGTCAAAAGTTATCCCCTTTGATTTTAAAGAATGCTGCGGAGGTGATGCTGATATTTTAATATATTTTAAACCTTTACAAGGGACATTAATTGGTTGGACAAATTATCAATGGAATAATGATGGAGCTTTATTTCATGCAGATATCTTTTTTAATAATGGACAAACTTGGGGTTTAAAAGATCCAAAAAGAACTGATATTATTGCTGTTGCAGCACATGAAATCGGACATGCAATTGGATTAGATCATTCTAATGATCCTGAATCTGTTATGCATGATCCAATTGTATCAGTTGATGGAAATGGTAATTATCGATATCCACATTTATCTGCTTCAGATATTTCAAATATTCAAAGAATTTATGGTCGTCGATAAAAATCGGTGTTTTTTTTAATTTTTTTTCCTATGTATAAAAAAATAAATTTGAATAAATTTATAAAAGTTCTGTAAAGCAAAAATGTATTTCAAACATTATTTTTACACTTTGTATAATGTGATTATTTTCTTTTAAATGGTAGAAAAAAATTTTTTAATAATTACAAAAATCAGTTTTAAAAATTAAAAGAGCAATCAAATTTGCCCAAATTTAAAAAAATCATTTTTAATAATATTGAAAAATGGCAAAATATGAGTCAGTTTCAGTTTTAAGTTTTAAAAAACGAAGCACATGTCTTTTATATGACACTTTTTGTTTTAAAAAAAGTTAGAAACTGAAAAATTTATTTGTGTTTTTTTCTATTTTTTAAATATTTTTTCTTTCTCTTCGTTTTTTGAAACTATCGTCAGTCGCCGTAGAAAATACAAAAATGGATAAAACTCGTGAATTCAAAAAATAAAAATTTCAAAAATAAGGAGCTCAAGGAAAATGTTATTTATATGAAAATGTTAAAGATTCTTTAAAACAGAAGGATTCTTTGTCTTCCTTCTCTTTTATTGACAACTACAAAAATTATGTGTTCGGTTCGTTTATAAAATTTTGAAAATAAATATTTGTTTTTTTTGTAATTTTCTGTTTGACTTTTTTAAATGATTGTGTATCAAAAAACAAATTTACGGTTTTGAAAAAACCATGTCAATTAAAATATTTAAAAATAATAAAAATAAAAAAATTGAAAAAATGTGAAACAAGATTGATAGAAAATTTTATTCTAATGGTTATGATAGAACTTTGTAAAATATGTGAAAAATAAATGCATTGAAAAAACGGTAAACTTTTTGATTTTATTTATAACGGATATCCACGATAACAAAAAATTTTTAAATATAATTTTTTTCTATCGTGTTTACTTGCAGTTATCTAGAAAAATCTTTCTAATTTACTTCAAATAAAAAATAAAGCACAAATATTCAAATGCCGCTAAAAAAATAGAAGAAAACGCAGCAAACACTTTTTTTACTGCAGACATTTACAATTTTGTTTGACGAATGAAAACAGCCATAATGAAACAACATTTCGAAATGACTTCAACATTTCTGTCTTTTGCGAAAAAGGCAAAAAATAAAAAAGCCCAATGAACACGAAAAAAAGTAATGTGTCTGTACATTTTAGTTTTTTGATCAAGTTTAATGCGTCTAAAAAAATTATTAAAAAAAATAAAAAAAACACAAAAGATTGTAAATTTCTTTTTATAAGTTATGATTGAAGTTAATGTAAACACATGATTAAATGATGGATAAAAAAAAATTTTTATTTTATTTTTAACGGTAAATAATACTAAAGTTTCCAACAAATTCTGACGACAGTATCTTTTTCTGTTTTTGAAGTTTTTTAAAAAACATTTCTCCAATTTACAAAATATTCAAAAAAAATTAAAGCACAAATGCCGCAGAAAAAAAATAGAAGAAAACGTAGTAAATATTTTTCCCTTTTCGCACATTTTCAATGCCGTTTTTTATAAGAAAAAAACCAAATAGAAAGCACACTTTGAAATGACATTTCTATCATTTTCAAAAAATGAAAGTAAATATATAAAAAAGAAATACGCCTATTATACCACATAAAAAATGTAATTTGTTTGATATTTTAGTTTTTTTATGAATCATCAATATTGTTTATTTATTTGACTAAATGTATAACGAAAAACATAAGAATAAAAAGATGGAAAAACAGAAAATTAATTCTTTTTATTAATAACGAACATTTTATTTGATGATTGCGTATTAAAATTTTCGAAAGTTTGTGAAATAATATTTTTCTCTGATGAGTTTTCTAGAAGATTTATATGAAAAAAAACTTTTCCAGTTTACAAAATATTCGAAAAAAATAAAGCAAAATGCCGCTGCAAAAAAGAAAGAAGAAGAAAACGCAGCAAACTTTTTTTACTGCAGAAATTTTTAGTGTCCATTTTTTTCATTTTACAAAATATTCAAAAAAATAAAGCACAAAAATTCATATGCCGCTAAAATAATGGAAAACATAGTAAACACTTTTTCTGTTGAAAACATTTACATTTTTGTTGGTCGAACGAAAAAAAAACCATCGTGAAACAACATTTCGAAATGACTTCAACATTTCTATTTTTTGCGAAAAATGAAAGGAAAAACGCGTTTATAAAGAAATGTGGTGTTTTAAAATTTTTTTAAGACTTTCAAAGTTTCCCCAATTTTTATTGGTAAAGAAAAATAACGAAAAATGCAGTTTGAAAAGTTTGAAAAATTAGTATAATTGTATCTCACGGCTTGTGGATCGTATACTGTATTTTGATCATGCATATATAAAATTTTTTAAATATTATATATTCTTAATCCGTCACAAAATGTCATAATTTCAGATGTAGTTGATTTAGTTTTTTTGTAGACAAAATTGTTTGTTTTACTTTTTACATTTGGAACTACTTCAGAAGAGAATCACCTAACAAGGGAAGTACGCGAAGTGTTTTTGGAATTTTTGCTCGAAAATGGTCTTAAATTAAAGATATGAGACCGAAAACG
>JAQIXH010000808.1:0-10983 GCA_034700145.1 Panagrolaimus detritophagus | reverse complement strand
TAAACAAAAATTTATAATAAAAAGCATTTAACCGACGTAATTCTTGCATACGTTTTTGTCGTTTTATTTCATTTATTTACAAATTACAACTTATTTTCAACGGCTACATTTAAACTTTTTTATATTTTTATTGGAAAAGTTAGAAATATTGATTGGTTTCATATAAAAAATGAATTTTTAATTTATTTAAATTTTTTTAACACAAATCAGTAAAAAATTGTTTCAAACATTCTTTAAAGTTACTAAAATATGCAAAAAAACTGCATTTTCGAAACATTAAAGATCTTGTTTTTATAAAAAAAAAAACGCTTTTTTTCAATTCATTTATTGAAAGTTTCGACGACAAAAAATGATGACTAAGAAAAATGGGGGGAAGGGGGGAGGGGTTAAAGACACAACTGAAAAAAGACGAAATATATTTTGAAACTGGCAGCTGTATGTCTGCGTTTGCAAAGACACGGATATATTTTTAATGTCTTTGTAAGATCAAATATTTCTAGAAAAGAAGGTTGTTTGAATATTTTAATTACGTTTTTGTAAATGAAATTTAAAAAAAGTTAAATTTTAATACTCGTCAGCGTATTAAGTACATTTTTAGTAGCTTGTTAAAAAAATTCGAAGTTGCCAAAGATTGCCGAGTACAATATTTATAAAGTTAAAAAGGATGAAGACGTTCTTACATTTATTATTTTGATTTTTATTTGCAATTTAATTACTGTGAAAATAGTAAAAAAAAGAAATTTGAAAAATTGAATTCAAAGGTAAGCTCAGAAATATCAAAAACTAACATCGCTTTGATATTCTATGAAATTCCAAATCTTTTAACTTCACATGTTTGGGCTATAACAGCATTAATTGCAATTTTAAATAGAATCAAATTTTGACGGGGCATTGTTATTTTATGATACATGGCGCCATGCATAAAATTACATTTCTTTATAATTTTTTTATAATCAAAAAACAAATTTTATCTTTTAGAAAATTTAATTTTTATTTTTACTTTTTTATTTTTATAAACTTTGTGCGGTGAAAAAATTCTTTGTTTCTTACTTTGCAAAAAATCTCGAACTATATTGGAAAAATCCCTTTGTGAAAAAAAGCTTTGGTTGATTTGCAATCGATTTATACTTAGTTTCTTTGCTTCATTTTTGCTCCATTTTATCATAATCTTATGCTAAAAGTATTTTGTTTTTTCTGTAAAAGATTCTCAAAAAATCAAGTTTACGTGATTTCATCGTCCTTGCTTGTTGGCCCTAAGATTTAGCAAAAACAATAATGAAATTTGAACTGTCCGGCATTTTATTTGTTTCTTAAGATTGAATATTTATTAAAAAATCATTTTTAATTTTCAAAGGTGCTCCCATGAAGACGGAAACGCAGTTATGTGTTTTTATTTATTAATTGTGAAAAATATAATTATCAAGACAAATATATGTATGTAAAATATACAACGTTAGTTATTGTACGTATTCAATGTTTATCCCAGTCAACAACCATTAGGATAGGAGGACCTTTATCATAATTAGCTTTGTAAATTGCATCATCAAAGATTAGCCAATTATGTGCTCTCTTATGAGGATCATATGAATAAACTTCCCAATCTTTACTTTTTTTTGGATCTGAAGCGTTAGTAGTAACATTACACCAAAAACGGTTCATGCCATTATTCCCCCAATTGCAATCTCTAAATTCAAATGCCATTTCTCCTCCATCCAAAAGAGTTACTGTATCCAGGGGTCCAAAATGCGAGCTGCATTTTGCTGTTATTTCTATTGAGGGACCCATATTATTTACAAGTCGGACATAATTTGTATCAAATTGTTTTTTTGGTTGCGTTGGTATTGATAATACTAAACGAGTAACATCTTCGTTTCTTCCGTAACCGGCTTTTCCGCTTACTAGACTAAAAACAAAAACAATTAGGCTTAATACCTTAATTTGTAAAAAAATATTTCCTGCTGCAAATGTCTTTTTAAGAAACATACCGTATATTTGTACATTCAATTGAAGATGAAAATTGATTTATTTTATCTGTGAAATCTTTTTTTAATTCCATAATTTCTTCTTTTATTCGGATGAGGTCCATGGTTGTGCGATACTGGTATCCATGTAGGGCAAACGTATCGGTATCATTTTGCCAAAAAAAGTCGAAATTAGATGTAATGTTATGGACAGACTTTTGAAGTTCTTTAATATCTTTAACTGTAACTTGATTTACTTGGTTAATATTAGCTGTAATTCTATCGGCCACATTTTGAAGTGCTGTAAGATATATTAGCAAGACAAAACAATAGTTGACAACAAACCTTCATAAAAGACAGAACTAACATTGTCATAATAAGGCATATATTCGGGATCAGCTTGAATTTGAAGCTCTTGAGTTGTTGCAAGTTTTGTTGTTACAATTCTTCTATACAAAATTTGTCCTGATGATTGTAAAGTTCTTGTATTGATACGTTGAAGGTTTAAATCTTTTTGTTCAAATTTTGTTCCTGTCAATTTGACATTAGCTTTCTTGAGATCAATAAAATTTTCAAGTTCATCTCTGCTAATTGATGTAATATTTTTTCTAAATTCATGATTTGGCTAAAGTTTATTATTAAAAATAGCTTACGAGCCAGTATCCCCAATATTTTCATCAGCATGTCTGTCGCCATTTTCGTGTGCTAAATCGGCTTTTCCCCCTGTAAATGGAAAGTTTTTTTGTTACCATAGAATTATAACAGTTCACGGCAGCCCCGTTCAAAGAAAAAAAGCGGAATGCACGCAAAATGCAGCAAAAAAGCCACTCATTTGACTTCTTTTTTCAAAAAAGAGTGGCTTTAAAAAAAAAGAAGTCAAAAGAGGGCTTCTTTGCTGCAGCTTGCGCGCAGCCCACTTTTCTTTTGGGTCTGCCATGAGTTACATACCGATGCCAAGGAATGAAAATCCTACACCACCACCAGTTTTTCTGTATTTTTCGTTAGTAAGACGATGTTCGTTTCTTTCACGAAATTCTTTATCTTTTGTTTCATTGTATTTGAAATGTTTTGTATCAGAATCATAAGTCAATGTTTCATTAAAATATTCTGTTTGAATATCTGGCCGTGAATAAATGTCATCCCAAAATACTGAATTCCATTCATCTTTGGTGAGATCACTTGAAAGAATCTAAACTATCAGTTTTATATTTATTGTTCTTATTGAAATCAGCGATACTTGTTGCCCCTTAATTTCATTGAATAATTCCATTATAATTTGATTTTCTTTTTCAGGTTCAACATAATCTCCACTAACTTCATCAGAAATCGTGAAAGTGTTGTAAATATCTCGTGATAAATCTTTGACATCATCAGATTGCAAAAACATGAATCCGGTTGTTTGGTTACTGTAAGAATTAGCTAGATTTGTAAACATTTTTGAATTTGCAACACTTTTTCCAGTAATATTGAGATTTCGTGAAGATTGTTGACTTACAACCATGGTAAATTTGAAATAGAGTTTAAGCGCATCAAGAAATGTTTGAGGATCTTCTTTGGCGTCAGATACCTGAATTAAACTCAAGGTAATAAATAAAAAATAAATTTAAATTTAAAGCTCACCATTTCATTACAAAATGTTTCATTTTTAAGACCCATTTCAAACAAAATCCGATTTTGTTGACCTTGATGTGGCTTCCATTTATTGTTATCAAGTTGAACTTCTGGGCTGAGTATCGCATGGTTAATGCTAAGTTTTACCTATATATCAATATCGTTTTATCTTTTATAATTTTAAAAAGGCATACCATTTGTATTGGTAATGGAATAATATCACTTGCTTCAGCTTCAAAGCCCTTTTGTTTCAATTTAAGCTGAACAGCTTTTGCTGCATCAGAATCCCAAACTTTAACATAAAATGAAAAAGCAAAACGATCAACATTAGAATATTTATCTTTGACACATTTTACAGAATTTGTGTCCATTACACAGATCGGAGTAACAAAGTATCTGTAATTTTATTTAGTTAAATAAAAGGATTACAGATACTCCCCTTTGAAAAAAAAAATCAGATTTTGATAGTAACATTTAAATTTTCAAAAAATTTTTCACAACTACTATCACTTTTTTTTATCGGAGCGGTTTTTTGTGATAGTAATGAAAAAAAACGATAGCAAAAATTTTCAGTTGCTATCATTGCTGAAAAATGTGCATATCAGATATCCGGAAGGTTTTTATCCCATACAAAATCCTATGATTTATCGAACACAACTGTGAAGTCCGTTTTTGGTTATCTTTAAAAAGAAAAATTTGGCAGCAAAAACAAAACCGACAATTATGTTGGGACACTCTGTATAAACGTAAATTACTAAATGTTGTAATTTGTCATATGTTTACCTTGTATATCCAAATGCATCTTCTTTCCATACATTTAATCTTCGTCCATGATATTCAACACTAATAATAATCTGTTCCATTTTTACAACATGATCCCATAAATTCATTGACGTCCCTTCATTTGCGTAAGCAAAGGCAACCAAAACCGCAGCTAGCACCAGCAATACTTTTATTTTTGCAACCATTTTTGCAGCAATTAAAAAGCTGATTTGTTTATTTCTAAAAACGTTTTCGTTTTATATGAATTTGTTTTCAAAGTAGTTTACTCAAAGTATGTCAATATTTAGAAGTTTTTCATTATCAAAAAAACAAATATTACTTGTAAATCGTCCATTTATACTTTCTTAAAACAAATTTTTTTGTTAATCCTGTTATCTTTTTTTTCAAATATTTTTTTCTAATGATAGTGCTTCCGTTTTGTTTGCGCTTGTTTTTTATTTACCGACTTTTTAAAATGGTACCATTTTTTAGCATATTTTTTTTAACTCGATCAACAAAGTTATCAGTTTATACAATTTTTCAACTTTCCGTTATTTTAAAATTTCATGATTAAGTTTACTTTGCAGCAAAAATGCGCGCGCACGTAGCACTTTGTCGATGAGTGCATTCATTCTTTCTAGCCGTTTTTCCCATGGTTACTGTTGTTCAGTTTTAAAAATATTAAAAACGTTTAAAAAAAAACCCCTACAAGACAATAAATATCAATAAGTTCATTTATTGTTAATACCAAATAAATTATTATACAATCAAAAACTCACAAAAATATAAGTACAGTAATCCAAATTTATTTCATTTGTTTCTTTTTATCAGCAGCAATTTTTTCTTCCATTTCTTTTGTAACTTGACGAACCGGACGCCTCCACATTTTTTCACCTTCATAAAGCAATTCAACAGGTTCAACATAAAGATCTTCATCATTGCTTCGAATATTAACCATACAATTTACTGCAGTTTGTACACCATTCATAATAAAACCAACACGAAATTGTCTTTGATGATTATATATTGGAGCTTTGGATTCAAGTGGAACAGGAGTATTTGCATATGTTACAGCGTCATTTTTAGCATTAAATGAATCTTGAGATGTATGAGAAGATGATAATTTTGCTGCAACAGCGCCAACTTCAACCAATTGTTTATCTGCATCAGATCTCATAGTTTCAAATTCAGATACATCATCACTTCTAACAGATTCATTAAAGCTCAAACGCTAAAAGTGAGATTAAAGCAAAGAGAGAGTTTAAAGCAATAAAGTAAAAACATACACGTGGACGAGGATAAGGTTGAAAACCAGGTAATACAGTTCCAGCACTTTTGCTTCGAGGTTTATTAAGAAAGGATTTCTTATATTTGCATCGACGATTTCCAGTAGTTTGAAACTTTCTTTTATCTTTTAATGAAGCATGAGATGGACGAAAATCTGTAGATTCTCCACCAAAAACTTCTTCATTTTCATCAGATTCATTAAAGCTCAAACGCTGAAAAAATATATATAAAATATAGCATGAAAGAATTAAAGGAAAAACATACATGTGGAAGAAGCGTATCATTCAGTGAAGTTCCAAGGCTTTTGTTACGAGATTTATTTAATGTTGAAAAAGGAAGAAGTGATTGTTTATTTTTGTATCGACGATTTGTTGGCGTTTTACTCTTTGATGAATCATGTGAAGAACGAGAACCAGTTACCTATAAAATAATCATTTAAACGTAAAAGAAAATATCGATATATAAACTAACAGGTTGTTTTGGAATTGGTGATAAATTATCAATCAGTGACATTCTTCTACCTTCACCATCTTCAAAATCTCCATTACGTGTTGATGTAACATTTCCATTCAAACGTTGCTGTTGATTGTTATCCATAGGTTGAACATTTACAACAAGATTGAGAGAAAATTTAAATGGATTTACACGACCTTGTGGATGTTGAATTGATACATATGATGATGGTTGTTGACGCTTTGATGATTTTGATAAAATACGTGTATCAGAAGCAGAAGAATTTGCTGCAGATGGTGGAGATTGCCGACCAGTTGGAACAGTAAAATACGCTTTATATCTTTGAGTCTAAAAAATGATAACATTATTAAGTTGGGTAAAAAAAGAAGGATAAAAGACTTACCATTGTTGATTAGTTTAGTTTATTAAACACAGAAGCCAGTTGAACAGCCAAACAAATCAATCAACTGATGAGTGGTGATCGAAACGAGTCAAAATGAAGAGAAAGAAAGAGCATTTTGGGGTTTATATAAGCATTTTTTGTGATTTGCATATTTGAAATATGTGAAACTTTCTTTTATGTACTTTTTAATTTGCATTTGTTCAAGTTTGATCTTCGAAAAATAAACTTTAAAATTTTTTGCAAAAACTTTTTTTTAAAAATTAATAAACTTTTTGAGTTTCATTTTGCCAAACTTTGTTTTTTCAGTGTTGTTTTTTGCAATAACTTTTGAAATGTTTTTTGAATCATTTATTTTTACCGTAATTTTGATACACAATTTTAACACACTTGAACAAATTAAATTTTAGAGCTGCAATCTCTCTCTCTTTCTTCTGCCCATAATTACCTCTTTTGTAGGGTTCGTGAAAATATAAATAAAATTACATGCAAGAATTTCTTTGAATCGGATCGGAAAAATGAAGTTGTATTGTTTTGGAAATAGTGACAAAATCTGTTAATTTTTTTTAACTTTAATTTTTTGTCTCCAAAAAACTCAACTTTCTATTTCTTTGATATATTTATGCTTTTTAAAGTTAATTTCAAAAATTATTCATGTTAGAATTATTTATACTTTAAACAAATAAATATTGTCTTATTAAGGAACAATTTTGTTGTGTAACAAAATTATTACTAATTCTAGCTACAAACATTTTTGATTTTGTTGCCTTACATTTACATAAATCAAGTATTTTAAAATTTATCAATTAATATTTATAAAATATTTAAAACATGAATCACTTTCTTAACTAAAGAAAAAAAGAACTTCGAAAAAACAAATTTAGTCAAAATTGCTGTACCATTTTAAAAATTTGTCGTTTCTCAACATTATTTTATCGCTGCCCATTTTCTCTTCATCTCTGTTTCATAAAAAAACAAAAACGAAGACAAACATCATTTTTTCGTTGAAAGAATATTTTTGTTTATGAAAAATGAAAGAAAATTTGTTAGCATCTGTTTAATTCCAGTGAAATTTTTGGGAAGGAAAATTTTTTCAGTTCCCAAAATAAAATTCCTAAATAAAAAGAAAGCATTCTCCTTTTTCAAAAATTTTTCAACGTTTTCACATTAATGCTTTTTGAATATTTTGAACAGTTAATAATTCTGTAAATTTATAGTTCCAACACGAAATTTTAAATAAAAATTACGAAATGTGTCAAAGTTTTACATTTCCGTCTCCAATTGTTAATACAAACATTTTTAAAAAATAAATGTTTTTATTAAACATAAAAATTAACGAGAAATTTTTTATTTATGAAAATGTGACTTTTACTTTTGCCATTTGTTTAAAACTTTAAAAAATTAAAACATTGTGAAAAACAAGAATTTTTTTTAAAATTATTATAAAAAAAATTTTGATTGTGCCGGCAAAATTTATACTTAAATGTTTCATATTTTTGTTACTTATTTTATCAAACATCAGTTCTAGGAATTATTATTGAAAAAAATAATCATTTTTAAAACATTCAAGGTCTGATCTATTCTTTTTTTCTTTCTAAATGTTTCTATCAAACGAAGAACAAAAACAATGTTTTTTCGTTTAAAAATTAATATTTGGAAAAGCAAATATTTTTTGTTGTTTGTTTGCATTTTTAAAATGGATAAAATATCTATAGAATATTTAAATAATTTAATTCATTTTATAACCAAAAATTGAAAAATGAAGTCATTTTGTTTAAACATAATAAAACAAAGTCTGTCAAAAAATAATAAAATTTGACGAAAATTTCGGTTTACAAGAAAAATCAATAATAAATCAATTTCAGTGTTATCGAAAATGTCTTTAAAAAAACGATATTCAAAAATTCAGTAATTTACATTTTTTTGAAAGAAAAAAATAGTGCTTAAAAACAGTGTCCAAAACAGGGATGAGAAATGCGGCCGGCCAGCCGCAATATTTTGACAGAAAAAAACAGCAAAGGGGGGACCCTTTGAAAAAACAAAAAAAAATGAACCAAAAAAAATTCACAAAGGAATTTAAGCGAAAAATTAGTTAAAATTTCCTAATTAAATTACTATAACACAGAAAAACCGTGTATTTCGAATGTTAGAAACAAATTTTAGTGTAGAAAAAAATTTTTTTGATTTATCGGGGCCGGCCACGGCCGGCCCGGCCTTGATTTTTTCGGCCGCGGCCGCGGCCGGCCGGGTTTTTCGGCCGGATTTCTCATCCCTGGTCCAAAAATGCATCAATTATTGTTTCTGTTATTGCTTTAATTTGTTGCACTTTGCGATATCTCGTTTGGTTAACTGATGTCAGTATTTTTTAGAGTTGTGTTTCTTTTTAATATTTTATTAATTTTTTACTTTGAAACAAGAAAATTAAGAAAAATCGAAGTTACCAAAATGTTGAAAAGCTAAAGTATTGAAAAATGGTACTGAAAACATTAATTTAAAAAAATAGTTTGGTTTGCGACAGTCATACTTTATTTTTAAAAAAATGGTGACAAATGCGAAAATTTTCCGAAAATCATTTTTAAAAATGTGTTTTCGCTTTCATAATTTTGGTATACAGTTTCTTGCACAGTATTCAATTTTCACTCCTTTTTTAATTTTTTCAAATAATAAATTTAAGGGTTAAATTTCTTCTTTTTAAATATTCAAAATCATTTTTATTTAAGAAAATATATTTTTACGAACAAGTAACAAAAAAAATTATAAAACGCAAATCGAATGAAGACTGGAAAAAAAATATTTTTTCTTTTTACATTTTTTTTTGAAATGTGTCGGAGATGTCAAATCTTTTTTACTGACAAACATATGCGAAAACACTATAAGTCGCGACGTTTCTTACCATCTTCTTATCGCGAAAAAGTCTTTGATATTTCGGTTTTCGGCGATGTCTTTTTTTTGTGTCTATCTTTTTTCAGTCAAAGCAAAGACTCCTGAGTTTTGAAATAAAATTTTTTCCGACAAAACAGCATTTTTAATATTTTTAATAAAAAAAGCAAAATACAATAATTTTTTTAACGTTTTAGTTATTTTTTAATAAATGTTATATGTAAAAACCGAATGTTGTATTTTTCGGTCAAACATTAAACAAGAAACAAAGAAAAGTGGATGGAAAACAATGAACAGTAATTAAAATTTTTTTGTTTTTGTTTAATAAACAATCTTTTAATGAATTTTACAAATACAAGATTATTTTTAAAAACATTCTAAAATGCCACTTTAATCATATCAATGAATCACGAATGTAATAAAATATATGAAAAGTAATTTCTCTATTTTTTTAAATTATTGTTTTTAATATTTTTTGTAACAGGTATTTACTGATTGTTACCTTTAGTTTAATTTTTCAATTCGAAAACTTTTTGTATTTTTATTCTCATTTTTTTACAATAAAATATTAAAAAACGTCTTTATTGTAATTTTTTTAATTCTTTTGTTTTTTTAATTATTGGCTGGAACATTTTTTCCATTTCGTATTTACTGATTGTAACCTTTGGTTTCATTTTTCGATTCAAAAGCTTTTTGCATTTTTACTTTTTTTTACAATAAAATATTCAAAACCTTTTTATTTTTTGTAAGAAAAATCTGCAGAAATAAATGTAAAAAAAGACATGTTATTTCTTTCTTTCATTTTTGCAATGCAAAACATCTATCAATTGTTTTTGTGAAAATGTTTTTTGGGACTTTTGTTCTTTTTCGCTCTTTTTAATATTTTGTCTACAATAATTTCAATGTTTGCAAAAAACCGAGTTTTCTTGACATCAATTGTTTTCGTATAATCGAATAACTCTTTATTAATTTTTTCTCTTCTTTCGACGCCTGTCTAGAAAAATTTCGAAAAAAATGCTTGCAGCAATTTTAATGTCTAAGAAATCTTTAAATTTATTTTTTATGAAAGTGGAAAAATTATTTTTAAAGTAAGAATGGCAATTGTCTTAAGACGCTACCTTTTTTTGTGTAAGCGATCAACGTTCCAGAAAAATTGTAGCCTAAAATGCTCTTTCTCTTTCATTTTTGGCCAAAATTGTTACAACAAAATTCAATTAAAAAAAAACAAAACAAAAAGGATAATAACAAAAAATGCGTCAGCTGTGTCTCTTTTAACTAAAAAAAATAATAAAGCAAAACATGTTTTGTTTCTTTCTTTCCCCGCAAATCTTCTGCAAAGCTGTAAAATTTAATAGTTGAAATATTATATTTTGCCATGGTTTTTCGGACTTTTTTCTCTTTTATTTTGGGAATCGCATTTATTTATGCATTTGTAAGTAATTTTAGTCTTTTATGAATTTTAACTGTAATAAAAAAAACAAACTCAAAATACAATAATAAATTGAATTTCAGGACACAAATTTTATTGAAGAATATTTTTGGAAAACAAAATCAATTCCTTACACAATTTTTGAAAAGAATGAAACGATTAAATCAGAGCTTCGAGAAATTCTCAATGAAACGCTTGAA
>JAQIXH010000807.1:0-10990 GCA_034700145.1 Panagrolaimus detritophagus | reverse complement strand
TTTTTTTCCTTTTTCAGACTTGTGGCTGCACATCATTTGATCGAGTTGGAATGAGAGATGAAAGAATGGTTAAAGAAGATAAATTTCAAATTCGTGGTGATGAAATTCCATTTGTTAATCGTTAGAAAAAAATTTTTATTGTAAAAATGTTGTTGCATATTTTTATTGTTTTGTTATTTTTTATGTTCATGTTCCATCATTTTTATGTATTTTTTTAAAATTCAATAAAAGATTTTTATACATTTTTAATTTAAATTTTCAAATTGGGATTCTGAAATGTTGTTTTTGGAAGGGATACTGTAGGTCTTACACTTTAGAAATCTCATTTATTCAATTTTGTTTTTTGATACTAAAAAAGAGTAATTTTTTGTGTCATGCTTGAATTGGTATACGGTATAATATTTTCTCTTTAAAAATTTCGATTATCAAAGAAATTTTTTGTCACGGCTTTCCAATCTTTTGTGTTAAGAAAAATCAAAAATGGTGAGCTTCCATCGAATGTAAATTTCGAAATATTTATTTATCCTTTCTCTTTTAACATAAACTAAATCACAAACTTTTTTGCAAATATTTTCATTACAAAAACCAAAACAAAATCTTGAAATTCATGTTCAGCGAAAACAAATAAAATATTTTTAAAAAAAATATTAAAGTGATTTAAAAAATGTAAGAATTTAATTTTTGAGGAAAAAACTTCCATTTAAACGTTGCCAAAATTAATTGAACTTTAAAAAGCACACTTAAAAAAAATAAAATAAAGCAAACCTTTATTAATTGGTTCAACAAACAAAAGAGATTGCATTCGCTTACTATCAATTTTGCAAAACCCTTGATATTGAAAAATGTAATTTTTGTCAGATGCAATAAAATGAATTGGATTTTTAAGGCGATGCTAAAAACAGTAATCTAATACTCATTTGTTACAAATTTAGTTTTACCTTTTCATTCATATCCGACATTTTTGTTAAATGATTGCTTCTGAAAAATTTATGTCGAAGAAGGGCAAATTCCGACACGACAAAATTCAAATAAAATGATATTGAATTTTATCATTCGAAAAAGTGATCACCCAAAAAGAAAAATGATATAATTTACAATAAAATAAAAAGAAATGGTATAAAGTTCAATACTTAGAACGGATAAAAAATGGAATAAATAAAAAAATGGAGCGAAATATTTTAAAACTTTTTTTGGCATTTTTAGAAATGTTCAATACAAAATTTATTGAACTCAAATTTGTTTTTAAAAACAACAGTATTACAATTTTCTTTCAATTTTCACCAAAATTTATATTTTAGTAGACATTTTTTACACATATTTTTAAAAAAGTGGAATGCAAATTTCTTTGCTTTTACAAAGGAGTCATGTAAATAAAATTTATAAATACAGTAATGCAAAAAAATCAAACAAGTATTTTTTTTTATTAATGTTCTGCTCATATCTGCGGAACAATGATATTGGTAACAGGATTATGTATTTATTTATATCAGACTAATAACTTGATTCTTTTGAAACATTAAAAAACTTGAAAGAAAATACAATATTCAAAAAAATTTATAAGAAAATCGAAAGCAAAAAAATATGTTTTTTGCAATGAAAAAAATCGAAGAAAAAAGGCAGCACCATTGAAAAATGAATATTTGAAAAAGACATACACATTTTTTTATGAAAAAAATATCGAGCAACATTTTTTTAGAAAAAGTTTGTTTTTCACATTTTTTTCAAAGATTAAAACGAAAAAAGCATATTTTTTACAATGTTTTTCTAACTAATCTTTTTTTTTACGATTTCTTTCTAAATAAAAAACTCTTTAAACAAAAATTTTTTCAACGTTGAAATTGTAACTTAATAGTATTGACTTGAAACTTTGCACATATATAAATAAGAGTCAAAAAATAATAACGGAGAGGTTTTTGAACCCATATATCACCTGTTAACTCCAGGAGATGAGCTTGAAAATATCAATGTTTGGGAAAAATGCCGATTTTTGATAGTTTTTTTTCAGTAATTAAGTTCAATTTTATCAGAAATACTTTCGGATATATAAATACACATCATCATAAACCCTCTAAGATCAATCAAAAGAAAGGAAAAGTTCAAATTCGACAAAGGTCCTCGAATTTGAAAAAAACAGCGTTTATGTTCTTTTTTCAGTTACAACAAATAAAATATGTTTCCTCACCTTTTTTTTAACTTTTTTTAGTGTTGTTTCAAATCTTTCAAATTTCATATATACTGAATATACATCCAGTACACGTGTTTTATGATTTTCAAGAGCCGCTTTCCTTTTAGTTTTTGCAATCTTTAAAACTTGTCATTTGATTCTTTTGAAACATTAAAAAAACTTGAAAGAAAATACAATATTCAAAAAAATTTATAAGAAAATCGAAAGCAAAAAAATATGTTTTTTGCAATGAAACAAAATCGAAGAAAAAAGGCAGCACCATTGAAAAATGAATATTTGAAAAAGACACACACCTTTTTTTTATGAAAAAAATGTCAAAAACGAGCAACATTTTTTTAGAAAGAGTTTCTTTTGCATATTTTTTCCAAAGATTAAAACGAAAAAAGCATATTTTTTTACAATGTTTTTCTAACTAATCTTTCTTTAACGATTTCTTTCAAGATAAAAAACTCTTTTAATAATAAGTAATAGGAAACCTTTTTTGAATGTTTTAGACTTTTTTGTAACAAACTAAAATAGGAAAAATGCAAAAATTTATAGATTTGACTCTGCTAATGAAAATTTAGTGATTTCGAAAGGTGATACAATTTTCAAAAACTAATAATAGAAAAAAGTATTCAAAAAATTCATTTAAAATCAAATGTATACATTATATATAACCTATAAAATGAATTTTAACAACGATTCGCAATTTTTTTGTATTATAAGTCAAAACTCAACAAAAGCTTTTGAGCAGTGTTAAAAAAGTTTGTTTGTTTTCCTCTCAAATTTGGTAATATTTAGTTTATATTTTTTTTCACTGATTTTGACAGAACCATAAAATTTTGCATTCAAAAACTACAGTAAAAAAAAGTATTTTGTATTAATAAATTTTTAAAAAAGTTTTGACAGGCACGGTGAGCTGAACTGTCCATTTGGAAAAAACTTCGCTTGAGTCCGCGAACACTTTTTCCCATATTAAATCTTTAAACCTACATTCTGAAGCCGCAAAACACTTTAAAAATAAGCTGTTGCTGCTAAAAATTGGCTAAGGGGTACTAGAAGCTATTTTTGCAGGGACTAAGAAAAATATGGATTCTGGAGCCCAGGATTCAGAATCCAAAATAAAATTTTTTTTCAAATGCTTCAAATTTGATATCATTCGGTTCGTCTCGGCGAGTAGATTACAATGAATGTGAAACTGAACGTTGCAATACGCTTCAGAAGGCTTCAATCATCTAAAAATAAACATTTTAAACAAATTTTCCGCCTTCTGTATTTCGATTCAGAAGCCTTTTACAATAATCAATTTTACATTCATTATAATCTACTCGTCGAGACGAACCGAATGATATCAAATTTGAAGCATTTGAGGAAAATTTTTATTTTGGATTCTGAATCCTGGGCTCCAGAATCCATATTTTTCTTAGTCCCTGCAAAAATAGCTTCTAGTACCCCTTATCCAATTTTTAGCAGCAACAGCTTATTTTTAAAATGTTTTGCGGCTTCAGAATGTAGGTTTAAAGATTTAATATTGGAAAAACTCAAGCGAAGTTTTTTCCAAATGGACAATTTATAAGGGAGTCGACTCACCGTGACAGGGTGATAAAAAATTTTTCAAAATTATAATGAATTTTTTTAATTTTAAATAACGTTTCTTTTTTTTGTTCTAAATAATGCCTTAATCTAATATTAAATACTGCATTTAAAATGTTTGAGGAGATTGGTTTTTAATATAATGTTTGATAAATTCTTTCGGATTATTTATACTTTATAAATGAATGTGTTTCTCAAAAAATAAACTTTTTTATAATTTAAAATATTCAAATTTTGTTTTTTAGAACATTTTTCAAGCACGAAAAAGTTAAAAAGAAAAGATCCCATTTTACATTTTGTTTTTGCACTTTTTTTCTTCTTTTTCTTTTTTGTTGGCAACTATTTTTTATTTCATTTTCGACAAATATTTCGCAATTTACATTCATTTGAAAGTTGTTTTCCTTTAAAAAACCATCAAAAAATCAAAGACCAAAATCATTTTCTAAAATTTTTTTCAATGTCTGCACTTTCGCAACACAATAATTTTTTCAAAAAAAAGCTGCGTTAAAACAACGTCTGCTTTTTTCCATTAAAAAAGCTTGCATTTAAAGGCCTTTTGTGACATTTGAATATTTTTAAAATTTATTCTGTTTTTTTAAATATAAAAATTAAATGTTTCAAATCCAATAAGAAAGCTTTGTAAAGCATTTCCATTTTTTGCGAATATTTTTGCTGGAACATTAAAAATTATGAAAAAATATTGCATTTTACATTTTGACAAAAATGTGTTTTTAAACAAAACCTAAACATTTTAATTATAAGAAAAACCATATTAAAATGGTTACATTTTAGTTTTTTACAAAAAACCGGCAAAGGCATGTTTTGAAGTAAGCAAAAAAATTTTTGTCATCGCTATATCAAAGATGAAAGATTTGGAGAAGAAAACGGAGGAAAATGTCTATTTAAAGGGAACACGCACCTCGAACAGCTTTTTTCTTCAAAACTTTTTTGTTTTTTACTTTCCCTTAAAATGTTTAATAATTGTTTAACTTTTCAGAGGAAATTTTATGTCTTTGTTCTGTACATATTTACATATTTGCATTACAAATGTGAATTTTACATTGACAGCAGTAAAATTTTCAACAACAAATTTTGGGTATTAATTTATTTTTTTCATATTTTGATTATATTTCTAAAACATGATAAAAATAAAATATTCAAAACTGTTATCAATTCATCTTATTTCCAGCCAAGAAAAAAGACGATACTGTTTTTTAAAAATTTATTTTCAGCAATGCCCTTTTTCCAGCAAAAGTAAAGATAAATCACACAAAAATCTGTCGGACTCTTTCGAAGTTGTAGAAAGAGTTTTTATATTCCTTTATAAAATAAGCAAAGGTCAAAAGAGCGAAAGATAAAAATGTGAGAGTCAAAAACAATGTCTTCGGCGATTTTTAAAAAAGCAGCAACGCTAAATAAAAGAAGCAATCGATAGGTTTTTATTTTGTTGAAGAAAGTTTAGCAAGTTCAAAAAGACGATGCGAATGGAAGAAATAATGATTGAAAAAAAGGTTATATTTTAGTATACAATCGAAAGATTTTATGGGTTTTTATTTTTGTTATAAATCTTAAGAATTTGGGTATTGTAATTGGAAATAAATATTAATATTGTTATCTTTGAATTAATGCACGTAATAACATTGCTTACAAAAATTTTATTTCAAAACTGGTGTAAAAAAACGAAAAATAAATTATCTTTTTTAATTATTGGTTTGAGATTATTGTACCTTCATGATACAATGATTAAAAAGCCATATTTCTTTTAATTTTTATATTCTAAATTATTTGATTAAAGTAATAATATTGTAGAAACGAAAATAAAATATTCAAATAGCATTTTGGAAAAGTGTCTGTGAAATTTTGAACAAAAAGCTTTTTTGAAGACCAAAAAAACGAAGCAAAAAAGGGAAAGAAAAAAAGCAGTCTCTCTTTCTTTTTTTTTTGATCGCGATAAAACACGTCAAGTTTTTTTAACACAATGGAAATTTCTAGAAGCTTTCTCACAGTATTGCAACTCTGCAATACTGTGAGTCACAGTCTGTGACAGCGATTGACACAACATTTTTATTTGTCTTGTTTTTCAATGTTACGAAATTTTTTTTTTACATTGGTTTTTTAGAAATAAAATTTTCATATAAAATTATACGTGATGTAGCATAAATAAAGGTTGCAAAAGAATATAACATGATTGCCAAAAACAAGAACTCTTTGAATACTTCAGGACACTAAGAATTGTATGTAATTTTTTTCTAATAAATACTTTTATTCAGCAAAACGTTTTAAAGAAATACACAAAAAAATTTTTATCTTCATTACTTTTTTGTTCTTTTTAAATTCTGCGTCGATAAATTTTAATAGTGCTGCTTTGCGTCGTAAACGATCAGCTTCTTTTTTCATTTTTGATTAAAATGCCATATTTCTTCTAATTTTTATATTTTAAATTATTTGATTAAAGTAATAATATCGCAGAAATGAAAATAAAATATTCAAAAATCATTTTTAAAAGTGTTAGCAAAATTTGGAACCGAAAGCTTTTTTGAAGACCAAAAAACGAAGCAAAAAAGGGGAAAGAAAAAAGGCGGTCTATTTTTCTTTTTTTGATCGCGAAAAAACACGTCAAATTTTTTTGATAGAATGGACTCTGCAATTTTATGACAGCGGCAGACACAACATTATTATTTGCCTTGATGTTTTCAAAACACTTCACATTCAAAAGAATATAATATTTCTACAGAAAATAAAAAAAACTGTTTTTTTTAGAAAGTGCTTATGCGTTGTATTCTAAAAAATAAAAACTCATTTTTTCGCGATCAAAAAAAAGAAAGAGAGACTGCTTTTTTTCTTTTCCCTTTTTTGCTTCGTTTTTTTGGTCTTCAAAAAAGCTTTCGGTTCCAAATTTTGCAAACATTTTTCAAAAATGATTTTTGAATATTTTATTTTCGTTTCTGCAATATTATTACTGTGATCAAATAATTTAAAATATAAAAATTAAACGAAATATCGCCTTTTAATCAAAAGCTCGTGAAAGACATGAAACTGTATAAATAAAATTTTATAGAAAATATGCAGTTTGTAATAAACATTAAAAATTTTTTATTACGTTAAATTTAACAAATTTAAGTTTTGTAATTACATACGCAAAACTTAAGCTGTTTCGCAAATAAAACGCATTGAATAATTTTTTTTTACAAATTTTTTTGTTAAAAAAATATTTTGAAATAAAATATTCAAATATAAAAAAAAACAGGTGCAGCTTTTTTATGAAAACAATTAACAGCCTTTTTTGATTTAAGCAATTTGTGAACATTTTTCGTTTTGCTATTATTGCTGTATTTCAAGGATCTTAAAATCAATGATCGCTGGATTAAAAAGAAATCTAAATTTGTATTTTGTGAATTTATTCAATAAATTTTCTTCCAATTCATTATTGTTGTCTGTTGTTGGTGGAGATGAACGTTGTTGTTGTTGTTGTTGTTGTTGTAGATGGTGGTGGTGACATTAAATATTTAATTATGCAATAAAGGCGTCAGTTAAATATCAAAGATGTTGAGAATTTTGTTTAACATTTTTGAGAAGAAAAATGGCTTTTCATTTTTCTATCGACATTTTTTTTAGAAAATTTATTTACGTGCTTATGGATTAAGTCATTTCAAATATCCTTTTTTATGTAAGCTATTAAAAAACTGTTAGCGATAAAAAATAGATAAAGGGACAAGGACCTTTTCCTCTATTTTTGATTTTTTTATAAAAAAAAGGTCAATAATGAATGTGAAATCCATTTTTGAAAATATTTAATGGAAACAAAATGCCGACCATTCAAAAAAACAAATTTACATATAAGTAAATTAAATTAAAAACTTACATAAAAATTTCGATCACATGGGCCTTTTTTTTGATAAGTGCAGGTTGGGGAAAATGGAAAAACGTGCAGGTTGGGTGTCGGTCGTGAAAATTAATTTTTCCTTTGGTATTCCTCAATATTTCCAATCCGGCACCAATTGGCGCCAGTGCCGTCGGCGCTGGCACCGATGTTTTATAAAAATCGGCAACACTGACGAGGGATGCCATGATGGAGGACCAGGTATTTGTGAAGCAGCATCATTTGCAATTGATGACTGTTTAGCATTAAAAAATATGGTGCTAAAAAAGATGTCGTGAATTGTCTTGATTCAACTTTTACATGTGACAAAAAAAGCGTAGTTTAAAATAAACCAAAATTCTTTCTAGAATAGAATAATCGGTTTCTACAGCTGCCTTTGAATTTTTTTAAATTTCAGTAGCAAATATTAAATTTGAAAAACTTGAGAAAAGAAAAAAATTTAGGTACGAAAAAAGGACGTGAGCACAAATAAGTAGCAAATATAAGAAAGTAAAACAATTTGATAAAGATAAATAATGCTTTCCATACAAAGTGGTAGTTGATGATCTGGCCAACTCATTAGTTGATAATGATTGCATTTTTGGAATGTAAAATTTCAAAAAAATAAAATATTCAAAAAAATTTATAAAAAAACTGAAAGCAAAAAAATATGTTTGTTGCAATGACAAAAAATCGAAGAAAAATAGCCAAAAAGAAAAATTCTCAACAAAGATAGCAGCATTTTTTTTGCTTGATCGCGAAAAAACACATCAAGTATTTTCTAATAGATTTACAAGAGCCTTTTTAAAGATCGCGACTCTGCAATTTTATGACAGCGATTGACACAACATTTTTATTTGCCTTGATGTTTTCAAAACACTTCGCATTCAAAGGAAAATATGATTTTTACAGAAAATAAAAAATGACTGTTTTTCTACATTTTTCAATCGAAAATATCATCCTTTTATTTTCAACGGACAAATTTATTTTTCAGTTTTTTTAAAAAAGTGCTTATGCGTTTTATTCTAAAAAATAAAAACTCCAAAAATAACAAGGAATTCTGTGGTCATTAGGAACTGTTGTCCCAAAGTTGTTTGCTTTTTCATTTATTTTATAATTTCTTAAATCAAAAAAAAGTCATATGGTCCTAACATGAACATAAAACCATAATGTTCATGTTATGATTTATTCAACGTTGACAAAAATCAAATGTTCTTTCAAATCGATAATATTGCATCATTCTTACTTTTGTGTGTAGACCAAAGTTGTGAAGATCGAAAAACTTGTTTTACTAAATCAATCAACTTTTCCTTTTTGAAAAATCGAATCACGCGTGTTAACACGCAACGCAACATTTTTTTATTCTTTTTTTGAATATTTTGATCAATATTTTTTTTGCTAAATATATGTTTATTTTATCTTTACAACATCTTGCTTACCAAAACGGCAAAAAATTTTTTTAAATAATGATTATTCAGCGGGAATTTTTAAAATGTATGGCACATTAGTTATTTTTTATTTATTCAAACGTTTATTAAACATATATAAATTTTAAGTTTTATTTAAATGTGAAAAACAAAAAATTACACAAGAATTATTTTTACCCGAAACATGCACACAAATTACAACATTTATTTTTTTGTTGATTTTTTCTTTGTTTGATCACGTTCTTTTTGAAGTTTATTTAATAAATCTTTTGCAGAATCTAAAAGTTTTCCGGGGTATTTTTAAAAAAAATAAATTTTTAATTACCTTTAAGATTATTCATTGCTTCAGAACCCCGTTCACAAGTGGCAATTAAATGTCTTGCATATTTTTCGGCATCATTATCCGTATCATTTTGTGATTGCATTAACTCTTCAAATTTATCACAAACAGTTAAAAGTGCATGATGATCTTCAAATGTTCGCTCTTCAGCGTTTCGAATTTTATTTAATAAATTTTCTTCCAATTCATTGTTGTTGTTTATTGTTGGTGGAGATGAACGTTGTTGTTGTTGTTGTTGTTGATGGTGGTGGTGGTGATTCTGCGAATGATGTTGAGAATGAGAATGATGGTGATTGTTGTGTTTAGAAGTTTGATGGGATGGTTTTGTATAATATTCATCGTCATCAATTTCTTCAAGCATAAATTCTGCATCTGTCAAAGGTTTACTTATATGTCCATCTTCATCACCTCCAAGTTCTTTCACACGATCCGCGTATCGAAGGGTATTTAAAGTATTTTCAACACTATTCGTTCCAGGACTCACCATACCAATCTAAAAAAAGCAGTTTTATTTATGTTTAAAATTATTTTTGACTATAGTTATTTAAAGGGGTGTTGAAACATTCACGAACTTTTTCTTCTGTCAAAACTTAAAAAATCAGGTATTCAGTGAAGCATACTTTTATGAAGTTGATCAATAACTATAGAATGTGGATGAAGGAGTTGTTATTGTTCAACAAAACCAAGCTCCAATGAATGCCTGATTTCCAGTTTTTGCCGGAAGAAAAATTTTAACAAACACTGAAAGTCGTGTCGAGAAATAAAAGAAAAACAAACCATGCAAGTTTTAGCATTTTCATTGTTGAATGAATCTCTTAAAACTAATGTTAACTTTGAATACCGAAATGGTAAATGCGATTTTCCCATTGCCATTGCTCGAATTACTTCCTTCAGCGCCAACAAACTTTTATTGATTTCTGCTCCTTCTCTTCTCGTCTGCTTATCTGAACTATTTGTATCTGCGCCTCTTTCATTTCCCGCTAAATCAATTAAAGAAAATTTTCCATGAATTTCTTCTTTTACACTAAAATATGGTGAATTCTTTATTCAGAATCTTTAATCGAAAAACAAACCCTCTCCGAAGAATAAATTGAAACACTGCATGTGACCTCGAGGAATTTGCATTCGCCGAAGTTGTTCCAGCAGATCGCTGTTGTGAGCCTTGCTTTATTAAATCCATTACATCCTCTGGTGATGCAACCGTAACTTCACTTAATCCAACAATTTGTACAGAACGTTTTTCATCTTCCAAAATTCGAAGTTCTGATCGTTTTCCAAGTAAATCAAAAACTTTGGAACCGTAGATTTCAAAAAAGCTACATTTAATTGTCATTTTAAGTTTTTGATATTCTGGTTGCGAGAATCGTTGGAAAACATCTTCAGCAGTTAACGCATAAATTCCTGCAGTGTAATCCTAGAACGAAATTTTTTTGTTATTTATTTGTTACAGTAGCAGCTTAAAAGCCCTAATATAAAATTATATCATTAATTGCTTTTTTTTATTTTTCTTTTTTTTATTTATTAAAATAGGAACGCGCGCAGTTTTTTCAAAGTTCGCCAAATGCTATAAGTTTGGTAGCATTAGAATCGCCGTAAAAAAATTA
>JAQIXH010000806.1:0-10993 GCA_034700145.1 Panagrolaimus detritophagus | reverse complement strand
ACACATTTTCAGTTTGAATATTTAATAGATTTTATGAACAACTCTGAGTTAAAATTAAATATTAGTCATCTGAATATAATAATAATAAGGTTGTGCATTTAATGTTTGAAGACAATTGTTTTCTTATCCATTTTTAAAAAGAAACAATACAACATTACAGTGTCATTTCCAGACGTTATATTTTTAACAAAAGAAATGACGTCCGAAAAAGCTTCAACAATGTTGTAAAAGAAAATTTTTGTTTTTCTGCGAAACGTTTTCCTGTAATTATTACTTTATCGAAGGAACTAAAAGCAATGACACCATAATTTTAGCAAAAATAACTGAATTTTCCGTAAAAAATAATAAACTACTTTGTGATATAAACTTCTGTACTGCCGTTTCAGTTCATTAGGTTTTGCATCTGTTAACATTGATTGCCCTGGAGATTTTTAAAAACAGGAATTACACGCCCACAAAAAGAACAAGAAAAAAATTTTTTGATTAGTTGTGAATGAACGACCAAACTGTAAATGCATGATCAAAAATGCACAAACTGACATTTAAAAAATGAATTAAGAAAGTCATATATTTCAATGGGGTTCTTAAAATGATCTTTTTAATTAACAAAATCTTTCTGCAAAAGTTTTAAAGGCGTATTAAAAGGTAATAAAAACAAAGCTTTTGTCTATTTTTCAGCAGTAATGTTGAACAAAATTATTGGATGGAAAATATAAGCAAACTATAAAGTATAAACGCAAAATCATTCAAAGAAAATGGGAAAACCACATTTTTTTTGTTACTTTTAATACATATTTTATGTTTGAATATTTAATAGATTTTATGACAAACTCTCGGATAAAATTAAATATTAGACCTTTGAATACAATATTATTAAGGTTGTACATTTAATATTTCGAGACTCTGGTGGGGATCATTTTTTAAAGGAAGTCTATGTCATTTTTTTTCTTTAAATTATAAAAAAAGAAAATGTTTGTTTTTCTGCGACACCTTTTCCTGTAATTGCTACTTTATCGACAGAATTAGAAGCAATAACACTATAATTTTTGCAAGAATGATTGAATTTCCAGTTAAAAAAGAATAAACTTCTTTGTGATATAGATTACTACACTGCCATTTCAGTTCATTAGGTTTACCATCTTTTTAAACTGTTTGCTTCGGAGATTTCCAAAAACAGAAATGACACATCCACAAAAAAAAACAAGACGAACAATTTTTTTATTTATTGTGAATGAACGACCAAACTATAAAATACAAATGCAATGACAAATTTAAAAAAAAAGTCAATAAAATAACACTTTTTTGAGTTTTTCTTTTTTTTAATATTTAATATATTTTTACAAAAATCTGATAAAAACTTTAGAGCATTATTTCTTTTTTTTGTGGTACCAACTTGAAGAATATGGGTCAATATATTTTGTATTCTCCATACTTCCATAAGTCCTGACACAGTTTTATTTTGATATCGATATAGATATTCCGACAGTATTAAATTAAATATGATTCACTCTTCCACCAAAAATTGGTAAACTACTTTGTGGAACTGAATTTCGAACAGCTGCTGATTTAACAATAAACTTTACTATAAAACAAAATCGAAATTTTTATGGTTTAATTTAGAGGAGAAATAAGCAAACTATGAAATACAAACACAACAAAGAAAAAAAATCAGTTTTGTTTAAATCGTTTCTTTTTTATTTATTTGATTATTTGATACATTTAATGAAAAAACTTGAACAAGAACATTTTATGAGTCCAAAAAGTTTATTTCATTTGACTATAAAGGAATTTAATGAAAATAGCCAAATCGAAAAAAAAATAGAGATTTTGTTTTGGAGAATTCAACGAAAAAAAAAACGTTAATTTACTTAAAATGGATTTTTGCTTCCATTAACAATTGATAAATTTCGTTGTGGAATTGAATTTTGAACGACTGCTGATTAAACAATAAATTTAATACTACTTTTTTTGTAAAAAATTAAAATATTGTTTTTCGGTAATCCTTTTTTTTAATAATTATGTTACCATTTAGGCTGATATTTAAAAGGTGATAAAATGGAATTTTTTGAGATTTTTTGTTGGTTGTTAAAAGAATCAATTCAGCAATGAAAAAAGAAACACGAATGATATCCAAAAAAAGCATGAAAAACATTTTTTTGATTTGTTGTGAATGAAAGACCAAACTATAAAATACAAATGCAACGAAACGACAATTTTTAAAAAAATCAATAAAACCATACTTTTCTGAGCTTTATTTATTTGAATATTTAATAAATTCTTACAAAAATCTGATAAAAACATTGGAGCATTTTTTTATGTTGTAGTAACATAAAAAATATGACCCAATACATTCTATGTTCTATCATTATGTTTCTTTCAATAGCATAATTTTTATTTCACAAAATAATTAAAGCTACACAATTAAATGGCATTAATTTTATTGAAAATTATGTTACCGTATCAGAACGTTATTTTATTTTGATAAAGAAAAATATCAAACAGTATTAAACAAAATTAAATATGATTTACTCTTCCATTAAAGATTGATAAACTTCGTTGTGGAATTGAATTTCGAGCGGCTGCTGATTTAACAATAAATTTAATACTATTTTTCGGCAACTTTTTTGTAAACAACTTTAACGTTGCTTCACGATACGGTTTTACAACAGAGACAACAACAATCACATCAAAAACTGGAAACATTGTTGCCAAAGCTCCCAAATAAAATGAAATTGAACTGATAAATATTGGAGTTTCTGGAAGCAAAAATGCACCCAACCAAAGTAAACATGGTAAACCAAATGTAAATAGCGTAATTGTTTGGGCGATGGTTGTTTGAAGCATTAAACTAAATTGCTTCTTTGATTGTTTTGACGGATTAATTTTTATGTTTTTTGAGTAATTTATATTTGAATAAATTATCCATGTCAGTAATATTATATGATAAATGCCAAAAAATGCAACAATAATAATACCATAAAGTGCCAAAAAATTCCATGAATATTTTAACATTAAAATTGATGGCTGATATTTTAATAAAATTTCCATTCCATTAATTTTAAGAAAATTTGCTGTTCTTTCTGCATCGATACTATCTGTTGTTAAAACAATCGCGGCAAGACATGCAAAGAAAAATGAGAAAAATTGAATGCCGTAAACAGAATTTCGGATTAAATTAAAATGTGAATATATAACTTTTGCAATTTGAAAATGCCGTTCGAGAAGGATAACAAAAAGGGATTCCATCATAAATGCAATTGAAAGCATCATAAGCATGATAAAAATTCCAGAAGCTTCTGCTGACATTGGATGTAGGATTCCGGTAGGGTAAATAATGCTATATGGAAAAATTCTGAAACATGGTTTTTATTAGTTGTTGGAAAAACTTGAAAAAATTTGCATAAAGGTGGACTGGTGAGCCTAGTAAAAGCAGTGTTGCGACTCCGACTCCAGAGCCGGAGTCACGGTGGTGGAGTCGACTCCGGGCGAAAATTTTAAATAAAGGAAAAAAGAAGAAAAAAATACTTTTTTCCATAAATATTTAGTTTTCTGTCTTATTGTTTGGCATATTAAATGCAAATCAAAGTTATAATTGTCTTTAAAATCGTTCTAAAAAATTCTTTAAAATTAGAAAAAATTTTCACCATCATTTTTTTGTGATTAAAATAACTTTTTTGAAGATAAAAAACGGTTTTAAAAACTTAAAAAAAGAAGAAAACAAGCATCAAAAAGGCAATCCCATGTGCTTTTGAAAAACATTTTACTATCGGAGTCGACCCTTTAATTCGACTCTGGAATCGACTCCAGTGACTCCGACTCCGGAGTCAGAGTCATCGCCGGAGTCATTTCAAATTCGAAAGCACAACACTGAGTAAAACCCCCGTCCCTAAATTAACGCAACACAAAATTCTTACCTAACTGGTTTCCACAAGATTATAATAACCTCTATCATAAAAGTACTGCCAATATAAATTAACATAAAGATCTTAAATATTTTCATACTTTTTGAAGAACAATGTAGAACCAAGTATCCATAATATATCAAAAATACAGTACTTGCAAAAAATATTAAATAATGAAAAATTTCAATTTTTTCATTATTTTTTAAAACGTCAGTAAAATTGTTTTCCATTTTACAGAAAGAACAAGAAACTAATATATTTATAAATTTTGCTAGCCAGCCAAGAAAAATGTTGTTTAACTAAATCTGCCTACAAGCAGGTGAAAGTTTTAAAAAATTAATTTGAAAAATGTTGTTTTTGCGACTTTTGTTTTTATAACAGATGTAAAATCGAAAAAAATATACCTTAAGTTTCAAACATTAGTTTAAATCCAGTATTCCAAATAAATCAAAGCAAGCTTGTAAACTTCCCACATTACGTTATACATTTAAAGTTAAAACCAACTGCTAAATTCCAGAAAATTTCTGTCTTTCTTTTTTCTCTCCGGGAACACTTTCCCTGACATATTAAATTCAGATAGGGAATAAATTAGGCTCTACTAAAAATGGAGGAGATAAATTTCGATGGACCATTTGAAACAAAAAATTTCTTTGTTCTTTTTTAGTTCCACCTCTACATTAAAAAAATTTTGCTAAAATGAAATAAATTCTTTTGACAACAATAATTGGTGGGTACTATTGAGAATTCAGTTTGCGGTAATGACGATACACTCGATAGAACAAAAAATAGGATCCACGTTGAAACCTATAGTTTTAAAATGTCACATTATGATAGTACCGCGTCTCGATTTTTTGCTTATAGAACCATTAAAAATTTGTTGAACATTCAATTTTTTTAATTTGATGTTTAAATTTTTTAAACTTAGAAAATCATGGTTTTTATGATCGAAGAAGTTATAACACTTTTTCTTAAAATTTTTATTTAAATAGTTTTTCAAATGCATTTTAAATAATTTATTTCATTCACAAACTTAAAACCATAACATCACAATTTACTTTTTATTTTGTTTTCGAAATTCTGTTTAAAAAAAGAGTTATGAAAAACGTTGAATAAATTAAAAACGAAGTTGTGCAACTTTTTGTACACCACAAACATTTTTCTTTAAACGTTTTTTAAAATATTCAGTAATAAATTTTCGATATGGTGTTATAAAATATAAAGTTGCTACAAATTCCATTAAACAATGTGTCATTATTAGAGATGTTAAAAGGCACATTGCAGTCGCAGAATTTGGAATATCAAAAGTAATAAATAAAAAGAACATAAACAATGGAAACATTAAAAATATAATTGTTAAGTAAATTTGTATAATTGAACTGATGATAAGAGATTTCTGAAATTTTGTTGTTGAAATTGTTTGATTTTTACGGACTTGATAAATAAAATAAATGGAAAGAAGAATGAACGATAACATAACCATTACATTAACAACCAAAATAACGGGACAAACTCGATCCAATAAAAAATGTGGAACTAAAAAGAAGGAAGGTTCTTCGAAGAAATTTGATAAAATTGGATCATATTCTATTGCCCATTTTTGTATTGTTTTAGGTTCGACCAAAAATAGCGAATAAAAAGTTATAATTATAAGTAAATATGACGAAAGTGCTGTTCCAATCATAAATTTAACTTGGGTTTTAAGAGTAAAATATTTCGAAAGAATCGAAGAATATGCATATAAATATCGGCTTGTAATTGTTACAGACAAACCACCGATGCAATTTGAACAAATCGCCAAAAATATTAAAGCTGCAGCTGCAGTATTTCGAAAGTCTCCAAAATCTTTAAAAATTCCAAGTTGAATCCCACCAGCCAAAGGTGAAAAAAATAATGGTTTCACAAGTCCAAGTAAAGTTTCCAAAGCTAAACACCAAAATGAATGATTTAAAATTAGCCATTTTATTGAATTTAAATTTTTTGATTGTGTAAAAATTATATAAAATAAAAATGGTGCAATCATCCAACAAATTATTAAAGCTGCCGTTGAATAATAATAATAAAAATCAACAATAAATTGCAATGGAAGTGTTATTATTCGTGGCATATTAGCTTTTAATCACAGATTTTTTTGACTTAATAGCAAAGAAAAATGTTATACATTTAGAGCAAATGAAAACAGTCCATTCTTGAAATATAAAATACCAGCTGGAGTATTCTAAAACAACATTAAAAATTGGGTATTAGATAAAGCGTTTTTCAGCCAGTTGTCGTTAAAAAATTCAATATTTTAGTTTCTTGGAAAAAATAAACACAATTAATTTTAATGCGATTAACTTTATTTAATTGAATCTGCTTCCATTGCACTACATTAATGTCAAAACCAAAAACGAAAAAATAAAAATTAGTGTTAAATACTTTTAAATACCGGTAATAATATAAAAGAAATGCATTTAAGAAACTCATTAAAATAATCAACGTGTTTTATTTTAAATATTTATGTTCCCAGTGCTATTTATGATCTTATTATTTATATTTCAATTTTTTTAAATTTTTATTAATTTACTCATTTAAAACAAAGAAATTAATACAAATGAATTTTTTTAAATCTTAAATTGTCAAAATAATTGCACTTTCGTTGAAATGCAAAAATTTCTTTTTTTTTATAAAAAGCAATAATGAAACAAAATTATCAATAAACATGATAATATCACAAAAAAGTAATTCAATTATCAATGAAGTCGCCAACAGCACCATCTTTTTGGGTGCTGATTTTGTTGTAGGAACACTAAACATATTCTAATGATCTCATAAATCTTATGGTGTGGTTATTGACGAAAAGTATATAGATTTGCAATGTTATTAAAAAAATATTGTTTCATTAATACAGAGCCTTAAAAAAATTAATAAAAAAAAGCAACCAGCAGAAAAGTGCATTTCTTTTGTTGTCTGCAATTCGGTATGAACGTGGAGTTGATACACTTTTTGCCAAAAAGAAAAAAAAGAATTTTGACATTTGTTTTTCGTTTTTCATTATTTATTAATCTTGCATTCTATCTTTTTTTTGTTGTTAAAAACATCTCTTAAAAAACTAATTCATTTTTTTCGAATTCTCCCTCTAAATTGTGCTTTGTTTTTTTTGTCACTGTTTATTCTTTTCAAATCATTCATTTTTATAATTAATTGTCTTTTTTGTATATTTTCAAAAAACTTGTAAAAACTGTTTACGTGTTTTAATTGCTTTCCATTTTGTTATTTTTTGGTGAAAATCTCATTAATATGTCGAATCCTCCCTCTAAATTGTGCTTTATTTTGTTCGTCACTGTTCATGAAAATTTTTTCCTTTTTGATTTTTGACTTTGTCGTATAACTGTAATTTAACTCTAATCATTTTTTAGCATCATTGTCAACAATGCCTGATTATAAAAATTCTTGTGTTTGCAAAGAACGCTACAATGGCCTTAATTGCGCACATTTCTTAACAAATTGGTTAATTGAAAATAAAAAAATGCAACCAAATTTGGCAGGATGTTATACATGTCCATCAGGACGTCCAATTCGTGCAGCTGATGTTCGTAATCATTATTTTATTCCAGTGAGTTGTTTGGTATACTATTTTAATCATAATAATAACTGTTTTTTTTTAGAATTTCACCCTTACCAATGATCCTGGTAAAAAAGAATGTTTCATTTATTGCATAAATAATGATAATGGAAGAGAACATGTTTATTATGGAACAAAGAATCTTTGCTCTGCTGGTACTGGTTTATATCCAGATGCAACTAAATATGAATATTACATTTAAATCTGATCTTTTTTTGTTATTTGATTCTTTTTTTTTAAAGTTTTGTTGTTTTTTACATGATGGAAATTTTTTTAATGTTTTATAAAATAAAAAATGTATGAAAATGCTTTTGTTGATTTAAATGGGGTTTTGATATTTTTGATAGAAGTTTGTTTAAATGTTGAAGATTAGGGTTATATAGTTTCGGCTCATTTTTTCTATTTTTGATAATCTTTGATTTCGTTTCTGCATAAAAATCGAAATTTCGATTTCACAGAATATTGAGTTGAAATATCCATCAAAAAAAATTACCTAACAAGCGTTTTACTTTTTTTTGTTATACTAATACAAAATTAGAAATAGAGGAGGATACACAAAAAATGTAGTAGTCAAAAAACCTTAAACTTTAATAACAAAAAGATTCAACAAATTTGTAATTGCACTTTTTTATAAAAATAAACAAAAAAATTTATCCAAAAAAAGTACATTTTCTGCAAAAATTGCTTCAATAAAAACTATAAGATGTTAAAACGTTAAAAAAAGCAATTTCTTTTGGAAAAAAAATACTATAAAACAATCAAAAGAGAAAATCGAGGAATTCCCCGCCTTTTTGGATTCCCCTGGGAATGAACAACCCTAAACGGTTAAAGGTTCGACTCCAACAGCCGTAAACTTTAAAAAAAAAACCTGCTTTTATTTTTGGATTCTCCATAGTCAAAAGCATATATGTACCAAAAATAAGCCTAAGCCTAAGCTCAATCGAAGATAAAAAATAATTTTTGTGTTTTAGCTGGAAATCGAACCTGCGCTATCGTCTTTGAAAAACATAATTTTTTTACTGCAAAAAAAGTGTTGTTTGCGAACGCGACACGAAAATAATTATGAAACAAATGTGTTCCTCGGCTGAAAAAAAACTGATTTTTGGAGTTTTTAGAATCACTTTTTTGTGGTCTTAAGTTATTTATTTTAGTTTTTTCTTTTTTATTTATTAATAATGTTGACACGCGGCATCTAATGGGAACAAAATGGACGCAATTAACTAAGTTTTAAAAAAACTGATCACATCTTTAATTTTTGTATCGTAAAATAAAAAAATCTAATTATTCTACTTTTATAAATATTTTTTATTTCAAATCAAAATAATTCCAAGAGTTTTGTTTAGTCATCTGGAATAATATACTTTACTTAATAACTCAAGTAAAGTGCATTATATTATTAAAAAACATTTTCATTCAACTGGAAACAATGAATATTTTTGACGCATTAAAAACTCATTGAGTCATTTTTCAAAGATTAACTAAAATTAAAACTTCATATATTTTTTAGAAATATAGAAAGTTAAAAAAAATGAGTAAACATTTTGAAATTATGCGTATATAACTCATGTTTTCGAAATAACCTACACGCATTACTTACGAGTAAAAGGGCAATTGAATTTGTATCCATTTTGTTCAGTGTTTATTCAAGCAAACATAAAACTAATCTTCTCTTTGTTTTCTTAAGACTATTTAATCCCTTAAAAGAGATATATGTTTTTTCAAATCCTATTTTTTCCGTTTGCGAAACAGCAACAATTGTGATATTGTTTAAAGGGGGTTTTCTTACGTTTTCTAAATTCTTCAAAAAATATCTCCAACGCCCCAAAATGAACTAAGAATAGTATAAAATAGAAGTTGTTGAACAATAGTAAAATCAACGAGGTCGATTCCAATTACTTGTATTTACCGTAGACGTTATTATGTCAAAATGCGATCAGGCCAAACAAGGGGTCCGAATCGCATATTGACCTTGGAACGCCTACGGACGAAATTTTTTTTTTTCGAGTTTTAGATTATTTCACATCAAATTGAAAGTGAATAAATCTTTTTTTTTTTGTCAGATGTCTGACAAAGTGCTTTTGTTGGCATTCGAAAAACCGCCAAATTTAAAAATCTCTTGCTAAAAGTTTTTATGTTTTTCTCGGACAAAAAAATTTTTTCACAAACTTTTTTATAACTTTACGAAAAAAACGAACTTATCTTTTTTTTCTGGTGATTTTTTATTGGATTTTTAACCATCCTATAAGTTTGTTTTTTTCTTAAAGTTTTGTAAAAGTTTGTGAAAAACTTTTTTTGTCCGAGGAAAACATAAAAATTTTTAGCAAGAGATTTTTAAATTTGGCGGTTTTTCGAATGCCAACAAAAGCACTTTGCCAGACATCTGACTAAAAAAAAGGAACCTTCGTTCGATGTGATTTGGTGACATTTAAAAAAAATGAATTTTTTAAATATAAAAAATTTTACAGAAAAAATGACAAAAACTGAATTTAAAGAAATCGTTGAAAATGTTGATAATGGATTTTCACTTGTGGGATTATTTTTTAATTTTATTCTACTTTATTTAATCATAACAAAAACACCTTTTCAATTATCAGCATATCGAAGAATTTTATTACAAAATTGCTTTGTTGATATTTTTTATAATAGTGCAATGCTATTTACACGAACGGTAATTCTTGTCGAGAAAATCGCAAAATACATAATTGTTTTAGTCAACTGATGCAAAAAATGGAAATTTTTTTATGATTTATACATCACCTTTTGGTCCATGGCCCATTTCACTAATTTATATACCATTGGTATATTGGATTTTTGGCATAATTTTAACCCTTACAACTTTACCCGTACAGTTTGTATATCGATATCTTATACTTGTAAAAAATGTTAATCTTTCAAATAAGCAATATGCTTCATTACTATCGCTAAGTTTTATTGCAACTGGTCTTTATACGATTTTTGCCGTTTTTGTAATGGCACCAAATGAAAAAACTTATCGAGAAAAAGGAAATCTTTTGGCAAATGATCCATATTATCCTAAAACAGTATTATCCGGATACGTTACATCAGATATTGCAGAATGGCCATTATTTTTTGAATTTTTATTTTGTTATTCTTTAGCTTTTATATCGTATATTATAATAGCATGGACAAGTTTTAAAACTTGGAGACATTTAAAAGCAATGGAAAATCATATGACACTGCAAACTCGTGAAGCAAATCGCCAAATAACTAAAACACTTTTTATGCAGGTTTGTATATGTCAAACAAGGGAACCGTGAGACATGATTATGGCATTTTTAAAAAAAAGGTATTTCATCGTATTCGCCATATATTCAAACCTATTCCTTCAAATTTTCAGCGGCCCATGGGCACTTTTCTATTTTTCATATATACTAAATATAGAGTTGATCGCTTGCTACTTAAAACTTAATATTCAAATTTTTTAAGGCAGATCTCTTTTTTGGTCTGGAAAACATTCCAATAAGCATTT
>JAQIXH010000805.1:0-10998 GCA_034700145.1 Panagrolaimus detritophagus | reverse complement strand
ATTTTTTTATAAAAAACAAAATGGTATAAAAGGTCAATAACGACTGTGAAGTCCGTTTTTGAAAATATTTAATAGAATCAAAATGCCGGCCATTCAAAGTCGGTACTTTTTCTTGAATCACCCTGTAGATGAATTCCCTTTGATCTTTAGCCGCTTTGTGTAAAAGGCGGCAAAAGATCAAAGGTTAGCACCCCCCGAAACGCGATAGCCCCCCCCTGAAATTTTTTTCTGTATACGGCCCTGTTTGTGCATAATTTTTTTAAAAAACTGTCAGCAAATGCTGCGACTTGTGTATCTTTGATCTTTTTTTCAAACAAACTGCTGCATAAAGTTGCGGCTTTTAGTATCTTTCTAAACATTTTTAAACTGAACACTTTTGAAGCTGTGTAGCGATTTTTTTTTGGTAAACCAGAGGTCGGGGGTTTGATTCCCCGTTATGGAATGCCACAGCCAAGACAATAATACTTTTCGGTTCTGTTTCGGTTATTAATCAAGAAGCATTCTGGTTAATTACAAAATATAATTTAAAAATTATTAATAAAGTGAAGTTTTAAAAAGTAAAAAGTAAAACGTGATAGACTCATTTTTCTAAAACATTTTTTGCATTCGCATTTTTAATAACGTAGAATTTTAAAAATTTTAAGTTAATAAAAATTTAAAACTGTTTACTTTCCAAAAACTGATTTCGCGTTTCATGACAGTTGTACAAATAAAATGGGAAGAGGGAAGGTAAAATAATTTTTAACGTTTATGCTAATTAGCGTGGTATTTGGATTAAAGGTTTGAAAAAACCTCTAATCCAAAAGAGGTTGGCAAAAAACGGAAATCATTGTTTACTTTATAGAACTGAGATTGACTTTGAGGAAAATTATGTAAATGAAATTTAGCAAAAAACGTGGAATTTTGAAAATTTTAAGTAAACTGGCAATAAATAAAGCTGGTATAAAAGCAACTGAAAATTTTCTAAAAACTCACATTTTAAAGCCTTCAAAAGCTTATCCCCTTTAGCTTGCATCTGCTAAAAAAAATGTTTGGTAAAATTATCATTTTATCTTTGGCACTTTTGCTTGAAGTTACATATGCTCAACAATGTTTAAATATCTCTGGTGGTATAATTTTTAACTGTTAATTTCAGACATATACTTAAAGTGTCGTTAAATTACAGCCTGTGTAATGGGTAGTATTTGTCCAACTGGTGAACAATGCATTAATGATGTTTGTTGTACAACTGATGCCGCAGCAAATTGTCCCAATGTCCTTCCTGATGCATTCTGTGATGCACACACTGCACAATGTACTGATGCAACACTTAAAGATGCAATGGCAAAACAATATCCAAGAACTTGTAAAGCTTGTGCTGGAGCAGCTGCTGGTACAAATACTACCAATCCAGGTGGAAATGGAAATGGAACTTCGTAAGTTTTTACTAATTAGCTTTCATTATTAACATAAAAATTGAATCATCTGTTTTTATAGATGTGTTGACAAAGTTGGACCAAATGGACAAAGTGACTGTGTCAAGGATGCCTATCTCTGTAACAATGCACAATACTATGATCTTATGACTCAACAATGTCCAAAAACTTGTGGTCGATGCTCTGGCAGTTCTTCATCTGGTTCTCCAGCTTCTGGATCCCCAGCTTCTTCAACATGTGTTGACAAAGTTGGTCCAAGTGGAACAAGTGATTGCGTCAAGGATGCATACCTTTGCAACAATGCCCAATACTATGACCTTATGACTCAACAATGCCCTAAAACATGTGGTCGATGCTAAACTATAAGCTATATCCCTTCCAAGATAAAATAAATCCGATGAACCCCCCTTTTATCCCTATTATTTTTTGTAACTGTTTTTCCCACACGAATAAAACTATAGCAAATTTATTTTTTCTGTTTTTTAAATAGCTTTGCAACAAAAAATATAAAGCAAAATTTTCATCACAAATTTTTTACAAAAAATCTTTCTGGATTTGCAGTTAATTCTTTTTGAAGATTTGCAAGGGATCGTTTACGGCGATATCCATCATATCCACCATAACCGCCACCACCGCAACCTCCACCACATCCGCATCCACATCCCCCGCCACAGCAACAAGGTCTTGGTGGACAACATCTTGGAGCACAACAGTTGATAGGATTAATTTGAATATTGATGGGTTGAGGACAGCAACATGGTGGTGAGCGACAACAGCAAGGTGGTGGTCGGCAACATCCACATCCACAACCGCCGCAGCCACCTCCACATCCCCCACAACCACCACCGCAGCCACCGCATCCGCCACAACATGGTCTTGTGCAAGAGCAAATTTTAACGGATGTACATGTTTGACATTGTGGTGCACAACTACATCCACAACCACAACCACCTCCGCAACTTCGTTTCACTCTAGCTGGAGCCATGTTGAAATTTGCTGGAGTTGATTTTGAAGTTGAAGTGGATGATTCTGAAATCGATGAAAATTCTGAAGTCGACGGAGTTGATTCTGAATTAGAAGAAGATTCTGGCACACCAACAGTTGACGTAGATATAGGTACTTCAGTTACAATATTGGCATTTGTAGTTCTATCGGTTACAATGTCATCTATTGGCATTTGATCCGGATCATAATCCACTACTATTCTATTATCCACTAATGGCATAGAATTAAAAATTGGAATAGCCTAAAAAAACTTTTCATCTCTTACAACAACATCCACTTTAAAAACAAACCTCAACAAAAAGAATTACACTGAAAAAAGCAATAATCCAAAGAGATGAAGATGATGAAATTGCTTGCATTATTTTTTTAAAACTGTACTAATTTAGTTGCAATAAAATAAATAAAAATGTAATAAACAGAATGAATATTTTATAGTTTTAATTTTTCTGCTTTTATACCCTCCCCCAATTTTATTGTTCACAACATTTAGATCAAAATCTAGTTTTTTTTTTACAAGGAATGTCAGGTCAAAAAACATTTTTGACACCTCCGAAAAATGTTTTGTTTTTTTTTGCTAAAAACAATTGACAGTTTTCTTTGACAAGTTTATTTTACAAAATTTAAAAGAAACAAAAAAAAATTGTCTAGTCATAAATTTTTATATGGACTTTTTTAAATGGAAGAAAGAAGAAAAGAATTTAGTTTAAAATAATTAAAATAAAACAAGTAAAAAATACTAAATTTTTGTACAATTAATGATGAAATTACTTTTTGAACAGTTTTAATAAAAATTAAAAAAATGTTTAATATTCATGGCTTTATTTTAGTGGGGAACAAAATTCCTCAATACAGTTATGAAAATAAAAAGTTTCTCCAGCTTCCAAAAATCCACAAAAGTCAATTAATCAATCTTTACTTCTTTTAAGCAATTAGTTTTCGCAGCAAAGTTTCCTCTCTAGTTTTTTATTTTAAATTTTGTACTTAATTTATTTTAATGAGGAAAATAATTTATTGCAGTTTCGAACAGAAATGTTTTTTCTATAATTCATACATTTTATTCAGTTTTAAAGCACAAAAAACAATGAAACAGTTAAAATAAATAAAACAAATTGAAACTGATTATAGTAGCAATTTTTTCAAAAATAATATTATTTTAAACCTTGTTTCCGCTTATTCAGTTTTAAACAATCAAGTTATTTAATTGAAGCTTATATTCATCACTTATTCAGTTTACTGTGGTATACTCGCCGACAATCTAATACAGTTAATTTTTTAAATTTTATTTTTAAAAATGAAATGTTTTCAATTACCTAAATTTAACTGCAGTCTTTTGAATTTGCGAAAAAAATTTTATGTTAACAATTAATTTTTTATGGCTTTTTTTTTGGGGAGCGAAATTGCTTACTACACTTTTGAAAATAAAAAGTTTCTCCAGCTTTCAAAAATCCACAATCTGTCTTTACTTTTTTTAAGCAATTAATTTTCACAGCAAAATTTCCTCTCTAGTTTTTTATTTTAAATTTTGTATACTTAATTTTTTTTATTTGAAAAAATAATTTATTGCAGTTTCGAACATATTTTAAAAACTCACGGAAAAATTCTATGACTCATACATTTTATTCAGTTTTAAAGCACAAAAAATTTCCAACAGTTTAATATAAATAAATAAAACAAGTTGAAACTGATTCTAGCAGCAATGTTTTCAATAATAATATTATTGTAAACCGTATTTTCACAGTTTTAAGAGACGGTCTACCAGAAAATTTCAATTTTTAATATTCGAGCGGACCACAAAATTTTTTTCCAATATTCTGCGATTATCAATTGATAAAAATAGGTGAAAGAAAATTACTGATTTCGCTATTTTTTGCATTTTATATTGAAAATCCGATTTTATTGATTTTCAAAGATACTCAATGGTCAAAATTTCAAAAAATCGCCAAAAATCAGGAATCAAAGATATCAAAAAAGTTTTATTCCACGATTGTGCACTTAAATAAGGGCTACAAATAGGGTGAGAAAAAAAAAATTTTTTCGTTTTTTTTTCGCCGAAATTTCGACTTTCGAAATTTTCGACTCTGGGAAAAAATTTCGAAATCTGCCTATGCGAGGCTAAATAATACATAGTTTAATAGCCCAGTATGTGAGGAATCAGAAAATATATGCCTTATCCCTATAAACCGACAGATTAGCGATTCCAAAATAAAAAGGTGCGCGCTACCAACATCTCCAACATCAACCGATAGATAAAACTCATGCATTTTTTTGAGATATCGACTTCCGGTCTTTTATTTTATGAAATACTATGTTGGTAGAGGGTTTTGTAAAAATTTTTTATCTTTTGATAAAATCGTAAGGGAAAAAATATGAAAAAAAAAGTCAAAAAAATAAAATTTTTATTTTTTTGTTTTTTGATTGGAAATGATGCGGAAATGTTTTTGGAAACATTGTGTGTAATATTTGCGATATAAGAGGCTTGCAAGTGCTTTTTTTCTATGTTTGAACGCATATTTATACCGTAATATCGACACAATGATAAAAAATTTTTACAAAACCCTGAAAATGCATCAAAATTAAATCCTAAATGTTTTTTTCGTTTTGTTTATGCATAATATTAATTATAAAAAAGTATTCGTATGCATTTTGCAAGAAAAACTGATTTTTTTTGATGTTGGAGATGTTGCTAATTTTTGAAACTTCCCGTTAATGGCAAATTTCAAGATCGCATCCAAAAATGCTGAAACTTGCCCAAAATGCTCTACCAACATAGTATTTCATAAAATAAAAGACCGGAAGTCGATATCTCAAAAAAATGCATGAGTTTTATCTATCGGTTGATGTTGGAGATGTTGGTAGCGCGCACCTTTTTATTTCGGAATCGTTAATCTGTCTGTTTATAGGGATAAGGCATATATTTTCTGATTCCCCACATACTGGGCTATTAAACTATGTATTAATTAGCCTCCCGTAGGCAGATATCGAAATTTTTTCCCAGGGCCGAAAATTTCGGAAGCCGAAATTTCGGCGAAAAAAATACAAAAAAATTTTTTTGTTTTACCCAGTTTGTATCCCTTATTTAAGTGCACAATCGTGGAATAAAACTTTTTTGATATCTTTGAGTCCTAATTTTTTGCGATTTTTTGAATTTTTGGCAATCTAGTATCTTTGAAAATCAATAAAATCGGATTTTCAATATAAAATGCAAAAAATAGCGAAATCAGTAATTTTTTTTCACCTATTTTTATCGATTGATAATCTCAGAATATTTGAAAAAAATTTTGTGGTCCGCCCCATTTTAATCATCTGGTAGACCGTCTCTTAAACAATTAAATTATTTGATTGAAATTTATATTCACCACTTGTTCAATTTACTGTGGTATATCTGGCATCATTTCATAACAGTTAATTTTTTAAATATTGTTTTTAAAAGTAAAGTGTTTTCAATCTACTAAATTTTATAGCAGTTTTTTAATTGTGCATGATGATTCAGTTTTTCTATTAATAAAACATAGCTTTAACGAATAAGATTATCAATATTTTTTTAAAAGCATTTGTTATCATTAATTAAAAATGTTAGTTTTAAATTAGATGATTTATTAAAAAGCTTGTATTCGGGGCAATCGTATATAATTTAAATGTTTGTTTTAAATGTATTTTCAAAATCTCAGTTTGTATTAAAAAAATATTTTCGCTTTGTAATTCAAAGAAACAATCAGCTAAAGACATCCATGACTATTTTGGGGTTCATTAAACCACTAAAAAATACTTTAATAAATTTAAAATAAAAATTAATTTTAAAAAAAAACAACAAAATATTAGTTTTATATACTTTAATAAACTTAAAAAAATCAATTTAAACAAAGTGAGTTTATATTGATACTCTGTCCGCTTTAAGAAAACCTATTATTGAATATAATTGTTACTAATGACGAACAAGTTAATTTTACCAAGCGGCAGATCTCAAAAATCAAGTAACAGTACCCAGCATTTTGTGTTATAAATTTTATTAATGTGCGACTAAATTTAAACATTTTTTTTTAATAAAACAAGCAAAAAATCTTGCAGTTTCTCAAACAGTTAACAAAAAGGCAACGAATTTCAAAAATTAAAAGAATCAGCTTCAAAAAATTTAGCTTATCAAAAAAGAAGACATTTAAGGATTTTCCAGTCAAGCGCCAAAATAAACCACAATTTTTTTTACATAAATAAATGCTTTTTCTATTTACATTTATGGTAAAACTCAAAAACAATACATTTTTTTATCACAAGTACAAAAAAATCTATCGAAAATAAATTTTAATTCATATAAATTTTTAAAGTATCATTAATTCTTTTTCTGCAAATTGGACATTCGCTACATTTTTCAGAACATTCTTCACAAGCAATTAAATGAAAGCATGGCAAAAATGCATATTCTTTCTAAAGACAAAGAATTATTAATCAGTTTTTAAAGAAATAAACTTACAGGTGCTGAACAGCAAAGTAAACAATTTGAACTTTCATTATAATTTATTTCAGTTTTTAAACAACTTTTTTCAAGATTTTCAATAACTTTTATACAATTTTCTTTAAAAGAATCAAAAGAAGTTGTGGCATTTGAATCAAATAATTTAAATTCACTTTCTTCAACAGAAATTTTTGCAATTTGGAGTCGATTTAATGCATTACAAAGTAATGATTTTAACTAAAATAGAGCACTTAGAAGATGCCAGTTATAAAATAAATTCTTACTTCATGATTTTCATTTTTCAGTTGGAAATTTTGTTTTTTAAGTCCATCAATAATTTCATAATCTTCATCAAAAATCACTGCTTTATAATCAGAAATTGAAGACATTTTTTTGATAAAAGTTTTTTAAAATAAATTTCAACAAAAAACTATAGTTCTTTGTTTTTTAGATGCTTTATTTATATAAATTTTGTTGTTTCCTTTTCTTCTTCTCCCCTCCCTTTTTTCTATTATTCATATATTAGTTTTTAGAAATCAATTTTCTGTAATGCTTGTGTATAACCTTTTTCTCGCCTAAAATGGCGCACCACTAAAAACAGTCTTCCCCAAAAACACAGAAGAGAAAAAATATTATTTGTTTCCTTCGTTCTTTTTTCTTAAACAGTTTTGCTTCATTTTTCAATGATTCATTATTGTTTTTTTGTGTCTATTTTTCGAAGAACGTGAATTCATGAAAAAACACTTCCTTCCTTAAAAATCAGAAACCTCGACGAAGCCAAAAGTTCATTGCCGTCATTTTTGATCGAAGCAAAAAAATATGTTCGTCGTTGCTTGAGCATTTTTGTTTCAGTTTTTTTACGTGAAAAATTTTTGGTTTAAAAAAATTGATAAAAGCATTTTTCTTTGAATCATTCAATTTTTACATTTTTTCAGCGAACTTTGTTTAACATTTTTTTTGCCACATTTTTAAATTAATTAAAATTGTCTATGAATGTCATTTCGTTCAAGGATTAACTTGTAATCGATCTGCTTTTATGTAACTCTGTTTTAACAAGCAACATTTAATTACGACAAGCAACAATGTTCAGTTATGTTCCACGAAAAGCTATCTAAAAGATGGACATATTGCAATGTTCCAAGTAGAAATAAAGGTCTCGTAAATAACAGTTTTCCTACAAGCAACAAAAACAAGTCAACAAACACTGCTAAATATTTATACTCACAGCTATCCTCCACCATACACACAAAAAACAACAAATTGAAGGAGAACTTTTATTAGTTAATTTAAATACTGTAAATCAAATGCTACAAAGTACTTCAAAATAAAGAGATATTGATTTGTCAGATTTTATTGTGCAGGTTTTGCTGCTTCAACTTCAATGTATTTGATCAAGTCAGCACGTTCATCAGCTTTTTTAAGACCAGCAAAGACCATTTTTGTTCCAGGAATGTATTTCTTTAGATTTAGAAGATATTCAAAGAGAGTTTCACGAGTCCAAACAACACCCTAAAAGAAGATCGTCATTAAAGTAATACATAAGTGACTTTTGGAGAAAGAAAAAGGCTAAACTAAAAAAAGGCAGAGCAAACTCGTCACTCTTTTAAAGTGGACGTTGTATATTCTGAGCTTTATCCAATGATGCCGACATCAACAAAAAGACCATCACCCTTTCTCGCTGCTGTCTTGGCTTTGTTGATGTTTGGCACCATTGTTTGTTCTTCCTTGAACGAAGACGTCATTGACAAAGCCGAAATATCCAACAGCGTGATTAGCCACTGATCTCCAACAATATAAATATAAAACACTTACCTTGCTTTTATTTGCAGGTGAATAATCAAAGCCCGGAACAGTACCAGATTTTCGACCAATAACACCATTTAAAGTTGGACCAGTTTTTGTAGCAGTTGAATCAACGACATGGCATTGTAAGCAACGTTGCTTAAAGATTTTCTTTCCTTTTTCGTAATCTCCTTCAGGAATGGCAGCCATGATGATGTTATAAATGAAAGAACCTAAAAAAATAGTTATAAAATGGATGTTCGATGATGCAATAACAACAAAAAAAAAGGTATAGAAAAAGCAAATGTTTCAAGTCAATTGCAAAAGCTAATAAAAGCAAACATTGATTTGAAACATGTGCAAAGAAAATAAAACTAATAAAAAAAATGAGAGAGAGAAAAAAAACCAACCGCGTTGAAGAAAACTTTTCTTACTGTAAAAGACTATGAGAACCCACTGGGTTCTCATAGGGTTCAACCCAGTTTATATTTTATTGGATCTTTCATATTTATCAGTTCTTTTCGTAGCGCTTTATTTGCGTTAATCAATCAATCTACTTTTAACTACTTGATGAATTTAAGCATTATTTATTTTTTTATTTGGCCAAAAAAATTAATCGTGGCGTGCATAGCTAAAAGACAAATTTTATTTTATGTTTATGCAGTTTTAAGTAAATGAATTTATAAATTTTTTCGATATTTAATTTTTTTCCCCCTTCAACCAGTTTTAACGATCATGAAAATAGTTCCTTATCTTTTCTTTCTTTTTTTTTCTTCTTTACAAAAAATGATAACATTTTTTTTCATCATTTTTGTTTTTCAATCAAAACAATTCAGTTTGCCATTTTTATATAATTGAAAATTATAAAATGTATGATCAGGATGTTACAGATTTACAAAATCGTAAACCTGAAATTCCAATCAATGAAACTGCAAGATTTCGGTTGGTTTTTTTAGCGATGTTTAAACTTGTATTTTTTAAAACAATCGGTTGAAATTCATATCTTTTAAAAAAAACAATCGGTTGAAATAAAATTTTATAACTTTGTGTCTGCTACAAGGCCGTGGCCAGAAAAAAATTTCGGGGGGGGGAGGTGCACCACCATTTTGGGAGGGGGGGGCACGCCTTTGATCTTTTGATGCAGCCAACACGAAGCGGCAAAACATCAAAAGAATTCATCAATTTAGGGAGGCACGTGCCCCCCTGTCTACGGGCTTGGTCTACTATTTCAAAAAATTAAAAACTAAAAAAAAACTGTTGCTTTTAAGTTATGATTTTGACAAAAGTGTCTCTAAAAACATTTATTAAAGTAACTGCACAGATAGAAATACAGAGTTCGAAATTTTTACATGCCGCAATTGCGAAATCATTTACACTCACATGTTTAAAAGTTAAGAAGATTATGTGGTTTTGCTATAACTTTTTTTTACAAACTGGAGCCATTGTTCTTAATTTTAACTTATCAATTTTTTTCTATCATAGAAAAATTATTATTTTCTTGAAACCAGCTTATGATTTTATATATAGAAGCAAATTATATTAATTTGAAAAGCCTTTAAAGTGGGACTTTATATTAGCAAATAATTTTAACTGTTGTAGCTTTTAGTCGCTGTTTTTCATTGAATCAATTTTCGATGAAAAAAAGGTATTTTTTATTGAAAGAATATGTTGTTATTTTTGTTTAATTTAAAACTGAAAATATCTGGTATCCGAACCGTAAAAAGAATGGAATAATTCGTATTTTTAAAGATATAAATTTAACAAGCTTTTTCGGGTAATTGGGGATACATTAGAAAATTTTCTAAACTGTTTTCTAATTTGAGTTTGAATTTAGAACAATAGCGAATTTCAAATTCGGCTAGCGAATTCAACTTCGGCTGAAATTCAAATTCGGCTATAACATATACATCATTTTAAAGAGTCGATTTATACGTACTATTGTGTTTTTAATATTTTAACTGGTGTTAACATAATTTCGTTTATGAACTTTTTTCTCCAATCATAGAAAAATTTTAACTTTTGCGAAACTGTTTTCTTATTTTATACACAAAAGTAAACTGTATATTTCTAAAAAGCCCTCAAATCGGAAATTCTTATGTGAAATTTAATTTTAAAAATATAAAAGTTTTAACTGAGTTCATAATTTTGTTTTTTTTAGTGAATCAATTTTTGGTGGAAAAAATTTATTTTTTATTGATGGAATAATAATTCTTTGGGGTGCATATATTTCTACTTCAGCATTAACAGTGTATTTACTTGTAAATCGTGCAATAAGAGCCATGTATGTATTCACTATTTTACTTCTTCGAGAAGGTTCAGAAATATCTTTCGTTTTATCGTATTCGAGTT
>JAQIXH010000804.1:0-11001 GCA_034700145.1 Panagrolaimus detritophagus | reverse complement strand
AAAGATTCTGGTATATCACTTGCAGCATTATTACATCATATTCAAGCTGAATTTCGTCAAGATCCATTTTGGCGTTCATCTCGTCAACTTCAATATATTATAAATATGGCAAAATATATTTTTGAAGATTTTATGAAAGATCAAAATAAAATGACTCATTCTGATCGGTAATGGTTTTAAGTGTATTATAAAAATATATTTTTTTATTTTTAGATCTGTTTTAAAAGAAAAATGTTTATCACTTATTTCTGCACTTCAATTAAATGTTGAAGAAATTCATGGAACCTCCTCTCAAGTTTCTGCGTTGAAAATGTATGAAGAAGAATTAAAACTTATTTAATCTCCTGTTATTTTTATTGTTTGTTTTTCGGTTTATTTTTTTCTATCTGTGAATAAAAAAAATTTTTTAATATTTTTTCTGTTTTTTTTGGTGGTAATAGTATTTTTTAAGTATTATTTTATTTTGTTGAAAAAAACAATCGTTACAGTGTCCTTGGAATACTGTATTTCATAGATTTGATTTATCTCAAACGAAAAAATAAGTAAAAATGGAAGAAATACAGTATTTTTATGGTTTCAGGGTGTTAAAATTAATATTTTTCAGTTGTTATTTTAATCTACCGTAATGTATTACGACTGAACAATACTTTCTTAATCCAAAAATATAAAAACTTTTCAAACATTACACGTGAAAGAAATGTTTCATTTTCTGTTCTAAAACATATTTTTGAATGAATTAAACATTTCTTCTTGAGTTAAATGAAGAAGATAAAGTTTATTAATTAAATCTGTATTTTTGAACTGGTTGAAAAAGTGTTAACCATAGTTCTGGTGTATAAAACTAAAAATGAATGTTTTAATTTAAAATTTGATTAATTAAATGTAGCAATGTGCACCGTTTTTTCCAAAGTTGTGCAATAAACATAATTTTGGTACCAAAAAATGCAGAATTTTATTATTAATGCGGATTGGTAAAAAAAATTGTTAGGTTAAATGCTGATAAAAAAGTTATTTGATAAATAAATAATGAAAATACAGTAATTTTTTCGTCCAAATTTTTCATCCCTTGATATCCCGCTTAGTTATTATGCCTATCAGATGCAGAATTTTTTTCTGATTTTAATAGTATAAAACAAAATCAATGGAAATCAGTGTCCAGAAAGTTATGAGGAAAAAACAAAAAAACACATTTTGCTTGTGAACGTATCTAATTAAATGCTGAGGCCGGGTGGCCCAGTTGATATTGCTCTCAATTCTCAAATTTTTCTAATTCATCAAAAAAAAGTGAAATGGATAAAAAAGCAGTATTATGAAATACAGCAACAACAGAAAAATGGATGGATATTTTTTCAAACAATTTCTTTCCTCTTATTTTTTAGTTGATGACAGAAAGAAAATATTTGAATATTTTACTATTTTCTGTTACCATTTAGATAACTCTATTATAATAACCCAAACAACATGTTTACATTGAGAAAATTTAACTGCACAATGTTTTTTGAAGTGTAACAAGAATTTTTAAACTTTAAACTACTTTTCTCGTCTGTCCACGGGAGTCGAACCAGCGAGCATTGCAGCACTGTCATTTCAGCACAATGGTCCTCTGCTTGAGCGGCCTTTCTTTTTGATTTTTTACAAGACAAAAAAACGCATTTTTTGTAAAAAAAATTTTTGCTCGAGGATTCCTAATGGGGATTAGAAATCCGGCCTAAGAAATTTTAACTAATTTTTCTTTGTTTTTTTTCCTTAAATACCTTTGCGATTTTTTTGATTCTTTTTTTTTGTTTTTTCAAAGGGTCCCCCCTTTCCTGTTTTTTTCTGTTAAAATATGGCAGCCGGCCGCATTTCTCATCCCTGATCTCTATTTTTGTGATCAATATTTTGATCGATTTTAAAAAAAAGTCAAAATTGGCGGGAGGTCAAAAAAACTAAACTTGTTATGCACCATTCTTTTTTTAAAACTCTAACAACAACAGGATAAAAAAGGAGGAGAAAGAAAAAAAAAGATGTTGGAGGTCCTTTTTATATTGTGGATTGATTTTTTTAAATCTAACCTTTTTTCTCATAAAAACGCAACATCTTTTTTTGTCACTGTTGTAATAAAAAAGGATAATGTCACAACACCCTTCAGCGGCAGAAAAAGTAGGTTTCTAAATAAAATTTATTTTTTACTGCAAAAAACTAATTAATACCTTTTTTATTTAGAAAAACATTCAGTTAATTATTTTTGGCAAAAATTATGGCGAATTAACTTATCACCAAAAATGTAGAATCATCATTGATAAAGTTCAAGAAAAGTTTATTATAACTCCAAAGAAAAATGGTAACCAAAATTTTTTTTATTTTAGATTTAATATTTGATAATGGAAAGCTTTTTAGGTGCCGAAAATATCGAAACGTCATTTAGTGATAATTTTAGACATCAAAACGTAAGTAAATGATTTGTAGAAAAGTATTTTTTTTATCGGATTATGCCTTCTCTTAAATTTCTCATGATCCAAGTTCCTGATCTGTCCACAAAAAAAGTGGTCCTGCCCAAAAGAATCTTAGTTTAACAGTGTTGTTGCGCTTCCAGCTCCGGAGGCAGAGGCGCTAGTCACGAAATATCATTTTCCAAAAGATGGTACTTCTCTCGTTTACTCCACCCCACCAAAAATTTGCATAAAATATTGAGTTTGTAATGCGATTTTAAAAGTGTGGGCCGGGGGAGGGGTCGAAAGTACATGATTAAATGCCCCCGGGCAGTGCCGTAACTTCAAAAAAATTTATGGGGGTGTCCTTCCTTCTAAATTTTAAAAAAAATTTCATTTTACCTAATATGAATTTAAATTTAATGTGAAAATTTGAACTTTAATGTGGGTGTCCGGGCACCCTGGATTCACCCCCCCCCCCAAATTGCGGCCTTGTGTCCCCGCATTTTTAGGGGATCACAGAGACGTTTTTCTTTCGTTTTCTGGTTTTCAGTGAAAAGTTCATCAACAAACGAATCCCCTTTAGTTATATCAAACTGCAATATTTCTTTATTTTATTTTAATCATAAAATTTTAGGAATTTTTGTATTCTTTTTCTTTTGATGAAACTTTTATTTTGATATTTCCGCAGAAAGAATCTTGTAAAAATGTTTTTAATTTAATATTCAAACAGACAAAGGTTAGTTAGTTAAGTTGTAATCCAAAATAGCTAAAAAAGAATGGTTTTTTTTACAGAATGGCACTCATGCGGATATATTCGATGATGAAATTTTGTCAAAACGATTTATCATTCCATTTTTTAAAGCTTTTCAAACTGATTATAACCGAATTGGAGGCAAATTGAAAGATATTTTGGCACAAATATTGCAATCACTTACAATCAAACAAAATGGTTGTTGTTTAAATTCAATACAAAAAAGTAATATTAATAAACATTTGATTCAAAAATATTTTAAAAATACTGAGTCGGCTGAAAAGTAAGAAACAAAATATACTGTAAAAAAAGAGATAAAATAATAATTTTTTTAGTTACAGAAATGTACAACCAAATGTAAGTGATGAAAGTGATATTAGTGATAACTATTATGCTTGTGACAGTGTGTCAGAAGAAGATGATTCAGATAATGTTAAAAATAAAAGGTTTGTAATTTTTAACATTATTAGGGCATTGTTGAATTCGAGATTGCAAAAACCTAAAAAAAATTTGACATGATCTCAGATCGGAACGCGAAAATCTGGATAGCTCGTTTCTGGACACTGGCAAGGTGTTCCAAAAACTTTTGCTTTTTGTTTTCGGGATACAGATTTCGGGATGCCAGATTTTGGGATATCATTTTTTTCTTTATCTCGTTTCTAAAAAGGGTTTAACAGCTTTAGACTATTTGGCCTATAACGAATTTAATTGCTCAATCCCGAAAAAAAGCTTTCCATAAAGGAATTTTGTAATTGGAGGGGGCAAGGACGCACTAGCCGATAAAATAAAAAAAGCGTCATCGTTGAAAAAGAAGAAAAGTGCTTTTCCATGCGAGACCACTACATTTGAGTTTTCCAATTTTTTTTACAAAATTTTTCAAAAATCGAAAAATTACTTCGCGTACTTCCCTTGTAAAAGAATTTTTTGAAAAATCAAATGCAGCGGTCTCGCATGGAAAAGCACTTTTCTTCTTTTTCAACGATGACTCTTTTTTTATTTTATCGGCTAGTGGACGCTTCTCTGACGACCAAAATTTTCCGTGTGTCTAACTCAAGTGTTACTATCTAGAAAGTAAAGAAGTTTAATTTAACAATGTAAATTCAAGTTAACACGACACCGTTTTTAACGACAATTTTAAAAAGTGGGATTGTCTGAAAAAACGTCGATTATTGTAATTTTAATTAAAAAATGTCTTTTTTAGTTTTCACAAAAATGGCAAAGAAATCATTCATTATTTATCAGCAATAATTGAATCTCCAAATTTTAAAGTTGTTGAATTTGAAAAAAGAAATCGAAAAAGGCCAATATTAGTTATATTTCCATTCAAAAATGATAAAACCAAAAGCTACGAATATTATTGGTCGAACAAAAAAAGCATATATTATTGTTGTGGATGTGCACTTCAAAATAAACTAATTCGAGCAAAAATTGTTATTCAAAAAAATGGGAAAGAAAGAAGTGTCCAACTGCAATCGAAAAAACATGTTTGCAAAATTCGTGATTATAACACCGAAAAATACGATTTTGATCCGGTATCATTAATTTTGGATGAAACAAGATTTAAAAAGTTTGAATATGAAAAAAATGGAAAACAAACAAAAGTTTTGGTAATTTTCGATTCAAGTGACAAAAATTTATGTTATGAATATTTTTGGAGATCAACAATTGACGTTTATCAATGTCGTGGATGTACTTCAAAGTGTAAACAAGTTAAAGCAAAAATAATCGTTAAAAATGGGAAAGAATTTGTGCAGCAAAGTTATCGAAAGCATGTTTGCGAATTACGAAAATTTGATCCAAAAAAATTTGTAAAATCTCAAATTTTTGAAGCTTCAAATTTTGAAATTGTTGAATATAACCGAAGAGGATTGACTCGGCAAAAGCTAATTTTATTTCCATTTGAGGGCAATCGAAGTCAATGCTATGAATATTCTTGGATAGAATCAACAAAAATATTTATTTGTAATGAATGTTGTAAAAAAGGGAAGCAAAACTCTGCAAAAATTTTTGAAAAAAATGGAAAAAAATATGTTGAAATTATTGGAATATTTGATCATATCTGTGAAATTCGAGAATATAATTCAAAAAATTATGGAATAGAAATTGTTAAAGCTCCAAATTTTAAAATCATCGAAATTGAAGCCGCAGAAGAAGAAAAAGAGTCATCTTCAATTTTATTCGTTTTTTGTCCAACAAATAAAATGCTTGGATATGAATATTCTTGGGATTCCAGACGTCTTTGTTATTATTGTTTAGGCTGTCATTTACATCATAAGCGGACAATAGCTACTATATGCAAAGATTCAAAAGGGTGTGATTATGTTAAAATTTTCAAAGCTTTACATATTTGTAATTTACGAGAATATGATGAAGAAAAATATCAACCAAATTTCATCTTTAAAAAACCAGATTTTAAAATACATGAACAAAATATTTGTGGATCGATTAAAAAGAAATTATTTATTTATACTTCAATAGAGCTAAAATTGGGTTACAAATTTGCATATTGTGAAGCAAGAGCATGTTTTCATTGTATTAAATGTAAGAATCAAAAGCATACTATTTTAGCCCGCATTTTTACCGATCCCAATGGAAATGAATATGTTTCAGTGCGAAATAAAAAGCATATTTGTCAACCAATTGAATATTCAAAAGATGAATATGAAAGTCGAAAAATTGTTAAAGCTCCAAGATATCTTCTAATTCAACGAAATGTAAGAAACAGAATTTTGGAACGCTTAATTGTATTTGTTGAAAATAATGATAATGAAGAAAACAATTTATGCTACGAATATACCAAAGGTCCAAAATCATATAAATGTAACATTTGCGCACATAATCACAAACATAGTGTTTTTGCAAAGCTCATCAAAAGTAGCAGCATGGAAGAAGAAGAATATGTTGAACTTGGTCCAAATGAACACAAATGTTCCCCTGTTAAATATGAACCCCCTGAAGCATTAATCGTAAATTTACCAAACTTTAAAATTGAAAAACTTACAAAAAATGATTCGCAACGAAAATCTTTGATAATTTTTTCGTCATTAAAAAATAAGAGATTACAGTATAACTACTATTTTGATACAAAAACCCAAACGTTTGTCTGCGGAAAATGCAAAAAAAAGAATAAAAGAGTTACGGCAAAATTGTTAAAGAATAAAAATGGTGAAGATTACCTCGAATTAAACACCAAACATCATCTTTGTCAACCACATTAATAGATTACTTTTTTTGATTTTTTGTATATGATCGAAAGACGACCAAAAAATACTGCATTTTTATCATCGATATTCTTCTCAGACATTTGATATTTTAAAAAGGCAATAATTTTGAAAAACACCATTATTCGTTTTTTTTTGATTTTTGTGTTTTCTTTCAATCTGTTCTTGAATTTTTATGCTTTTTTAATATAAAAATAATTTCCTATTTTGACAGAGCAAATTTTTGTGATTGATCGTGATTTTCAAAAACAAAATCAAATGAAAACGACACATCGTAGTAAACTTTGAAAATTTTATATTTTTTTCTGTTGAATAATTTAAATTTAAAAAAATTTCTCGCTCGAACGCTTGACACACCGTGATATATGCAATTTTAACAAACATTGCTTTTGCCATATTTTTTCAGCCGCAATAGAAACATATTGTTAACAGTCTTATTGTATTTTTTGATTTTGAAATTTCGTAGTACAAAAAAGAAGGATTCTGAAAGAAGAAAACATCATAAAACGGTGTTACACTGCTATCTCATTTCATTTTATTTGTGATATTCGACTATTAACATAAAAATCAAAGGTGTTTCGAAATAACTCTCTAAAAGTAATGTTGTCATTTTTTGTTGTGACAATCTTTTTCGTGAAAATATGTTTTCTGTTATGGAAAATGAGATCGACAAAAAATTCCAAATAAAGCATAAAGCATTTTTAAAGTCTTTTCTTTGTTTTCGATAACATTTTTCAAGAAACAGTTGTATTTATTTTTGAAGTTGTAAGACAATTTCAACGAAATAATGCTTAGTGTATTAATCATTGTTTTTATGTCCAAAAAAAGAGAGAAATAAGTGGAGTAATCTTATTTGTACAGCATTTTTTTTTGTTTTTATGTACTAAATGTTGTTTTTCGATAGCCGTTGTTGGAAAATCTATGAAAAAACCCTCAAATTCAATGACAATTTGTTGTTCCTAGGAATGATTTTGACAAGCTTTAAAAATTTTACAATGAAAACATTTTAAAGGCGATATAAAACTAGGTACCGGCGTCACAAATTTTTTTTTCGATTTTGCTTAAAATTTTATATTTTTCTACTAATTTTGGGTATGAGAAATTCGATGGTGTGGTCAAATCTTTAAAAAAAATAATATTTAAAAAAGTTATAAAGAACCTCCGACGAGCACTTTAATTTTTGGCCGCAAAAAAAAGTTTTTTTCTTTGGCTGTCTGCATGGCCATATAATGCAATTTTTTAAAGAAATAGCATCTCTCTGCTTTCTTTTCCATGGCCATAGTGTTGCGCTTTTTTTTTATTTTTTTTCTTCATTTTTTTTATGACGCCGGTACCTATATAAAACACGTAACACATGGCATTTTTATTAAATATGCATTTTTTAAAACTAAAACACGTAATAATGTCAAATTACAGTTGTTAACTAACATTTTTTTAAAATTACAGGTGTCATAAAATTGAATCCGATGAAAGATGTCAACATTTCAATTATCAGACGTTAGAATTAAAATAACACGGAACTATTTTTTTCACTTTTTTTTACAGCTACTGTTGGCATTTTTAAAAAAATATTTCATTTATTTGCTTAAAAAACACTTTTAAAAAATGGACGTTAAAACTTTAATTTTGATAAACTTTGTCGAAATTGGTGTTCATATTCCGTTATTTATTTTTCAAATTTTTGTTGTAATTTTTTTGTTTAAAAAATTGCTGACACCTAAATCATTTTTTTCTTCGGCATATTTTGCAATGTTAAATAGCGTATACATTGTTGATATTATATTTAATATAACATGGATATATGGGCATTGGGTTTTATATTCTCGAAGTTCGGCATGGATGCCAGCAGTCTATTTCATTCATTTTCATGCTCAAGCATTGTTGGGAATATGGGAAACATTTTTGGCATTAAATAGATGTACGGCATTGGCATTCCCAGGTATTCATCGAAAAGTATGTGGAGTTTGGTTTCAAAAGATTTAAATGCAGAAGCTATAGCTCTAATTTAGCGGGCAAATATGAGCTAAAAAATTTTGATGTTAATCTAACTTTATCTAAAATAGCATAAAAGAAAAGAACTTTCAGATTTGTCATTTTTTTGGTTTTCCAATTTTGGGTGGTACGATTTCCAACTTTTTTCGCCACTTTTGAATCAACTTGAGATTTCAAACAGCAAAATTTGAAATTTTACAGTTGATAAACTGTTTAAAAATCAAAAATCTTAAAAAAACACTGTTGCTCCCTACACTGAAAAAAATTGCTGGAATTTTTTGATGCCACAAAAAAACTTTACAGAAACTGACAATAATAAAAATTTAAATAATTTTTATTTTTGAGTTACTATCACTTTTTTCGCTGGAACAGTTTTTGTGACAGTTATGATACTTAAAATTTGAAAAATGGAATGATTTATTTCATTCTTTTTTTCAATGGATTGGTTTTTTAAGTCCATTTGAAAAAAATTAAATATTTTGAACATTAATTTAAGACATTTTGCAAAACTGTTTTTTTAAAAATTGGGTGTTAACAAAATTGGTACTTCTTTACTTTACGCCCCCCGCAAAAAATTCATTCACAAAAGCAACCGCTTACTCAACCCGCCCACCCACCCAAATGAATTTATTGTGCAAGATTACCATTTTTATGCAAATTTTGTGAATGAAAAAATGAGGGGGGCGTAAAGTAAAGAAGTGCCAACAAAATTTTTTCGGTTCATCAAAATTCCAATTTTTGGCACTTCTGTCGTTTTCGCCACTATTTTTTTAAATTTATACTTACTGATTTCTTACTAATTGGTGAAATAAAATTGAAACGACAATTATGCCCAATTTTTCTCATATAACTCATGGCCTCTCATCTTTTTTACCATTTTTTCATTTTTAGCTGTGGACCAAAAACCTTGTCATTTTTTACATTATCCTTATCCAATTATCCCCATACATTTTTCATTGGTATATATTTCCAAATTTTGAATGCAGATTTATTGTTTCCTATAAAACAGAATGCAAGCAACTCATTGATGAAACAAATGCAAAAGTGGCATATGTAAATATCTTTTTTGGTTCAATAGCTTTCCTACTGATAATTTTGGGAATTATTTTAACACCAAAACTTGAAACATCACAAAAAACTGCAAAATCAAAAATGGAACGAAGATTAATTTATCAATCAATATTTTCGTCATCGATGTTAGTGCTTTTGTACACTACAAGCTTTATGCCATTTTTAGCTTCATATTTTTTAAATGTTTCATATGCACTTTATTTACTTCAGTTTTATCCGCCAATGATTATTCTATTTTTTATTAGTCCGGCAGTTAGAGAAGAATTTGCAAGGTTTTATGGGCTCACTTGTTTTATGAAAATTTCCAAGATTGGAAATATGTCAGCAGCAGCGTGGAAATCTTCAGTTGTTGCAAAACCAATTACCATAACTTAAAGGAAAAAAAGTCTTTTTAATAAATTTTTCCTGTCACATCTTTTAAAAATTAGACAAAAGCTATTGTTGTTTTTTCACACATTTGGGGTCAGTGTTGTCGGTTTTTATAACACATCAGTGCCAGTGCCGACATTGATGGTACCGGGGCGAGTGGTGCCGGATAGTAAGTATAAATAATAAGACTCTTAATGTTTCATATTTAACAAATCTGAACAGTGAATTACCAAATTAATTTTAAAATTAATCAAATATACTTTCTATAAAATATTCAAAACAGCAAAATATTATAATTTCAAAGAAATTCCAATGTTTTTGTGAATTTCGATAAATATAATTAAAACATTTTATAAGACAGAAATACAAACATTGGGATGCCTTCAAAACAGCGCAAATTTTGTTAAAGAAGAGTATGCTTTAAAAATATGTTTTGAACTATGAAAAGCAAACGACTGTCAGTAGTCTGAAAGGTGTTACATTTCAAATGTTTAAAAATAAAATTTTGTGAATGTTGTTTCAGATAAAAAAAGCGCTAAATTTTAATATTTTATTATAACAACAAAAATATTATTAAAAATGCCAATATTATTTTCAAATTGAAATTATGCTTAAAATCACGATAGAACCATTTTCAGAATACCGAAACTAAATCACAACACCAAAAAACACATTAATTAAAAAATGATAAATATGAATTTCGTCATTTATTTAAAGATCATTTATAAAAATTAAAAAAAAGTAAAACTGCTGTTTTACTTTTCTTTTGCTCAAAAAACATTTTTTTTTGAATGAAATAAAACACATTAAAGCTGAAAAAAATGTGAAAAGAAAAGACAAAAGAAAGTTCGCGAAAATGTGTAAATTTTTTGGCAGACAAAACAATTTCTTTTTTCAAAAAGCTATAGTCAAATGTTAAAATTTTTTGTGCAAAATTTCGTACAACATCCCAGTTTTAAAAATAATTCTATTTGTTGGAATATTTTATATCTATTAGTTTTTAATTTAAAAATGATAAATACTAGCTGAACTTTTTTTGAAGAAAAATGTGATGTTTATTTGTCAGGAAAAAGCACTTGAATAAACTGATGGCCCCAGTATTTATAAAATTAAATAATTTTTAAATGAGTGTTTTTGAATGCTTTTTATATTGGCATTAGTATTTTTTTTCTTTTATTTACTA
>JAQIXH010000803.1:0-11004 GCA_034700145.1 Panagrolaimus detritophagus | reverse complement strand
GGTCGAAGAGTTCTTGGATTCTTTTATAAACATTTTATCGCCGATGAAAAAATTGAATTCAATTTTGAAAAACAAAACTTTGACATTGACAATTTAATTTTTGCTGGAATTTGTGCTATCGCTGATCCACCAAGAGATGAAACAGCTTTAGCGATTTCACAATGTCGAACTGCAGGGATAAAAGTGTTTATGGTTACTGGAGATCACTATCTAACTGCTCAAGCAATTGCAAGAGAAATAAATCTAATTCAAGATATTCCGGGACAAGCAAAAGACTATGAAGTTCTACATGGAGAAAGGATTTCACAATTAACCGAACCAGAATGGGATGAACTTTTAAAATTGCGTGCACTGGTATTTGCACGGACAACTCCGGAACAAAAATTACTTATCGTTGAACAATGTCAAAAACGTAAACAAATTATTGCAATGACAGGGGATGGAGTAAATGATTCACCAGCGCTGAAAAGGGCGGACATTGGAACTGCCATGGGATCAGGATCAGAGGTGGCAAAGCAAGCATCAGATATTATTTTGATGAATGACAATTTTGCTTCAATTGTTAATGGTGTACAGGTTTGTTCAAAGGATTTTGTGGGCATATTTAAAATTTAAAAAAATGTTTTAGGAAGGAAGGCTAATGTTTGAAAATATTAAAAAACTTATTGCATATGTCGCTGTTCATTCAGTAAGTAACTTTTACAGTGTGTTTAAAAAATTTTTCAAAAATTTCTTAACTGAAATTGTAAAAAAATGCAAATTTTCGAAACAATATTTCGATAAAAAAAGTAAATTGTCTATTTTAGACTCCAGAAATTTGGCCAATAATAATAAATCAATGCTTTGGTTTTCCATTGGGCTTAACAGCTCTCCAAATCCTTTCAATCGGTAAGTTTCCATGATATGTCGTAAAAAATGACGCAATTAATCCATTCATTGTTTTGGCTGGAACATTTTTTTAAAAATCCGCTTAATCGAAAACAAGCACATTAACATTAACCTTTCATTTTTAGATTTGGGAACTGAAATCGCTCCTGGCATTGCAATGGCCAAAGAACCAATGGAAGGAGATTTAATGGAACGTCCTCCGAGAAGACATGACAAAACCCTTGTCTCCAATACACTTTTATTCTTCTCTTATGGCTACGGTGGATTAATACAATCAGTTGGTTGCTTTTTATCATATTTAACAATCTTTTGGTTGGAAGGAATTGCAATATCTGATTTATGGATGTCATCACAAGATTATTGGAAAGAGGGCGCCCCTCTATTCCCTTCAAATAATCAAACATTTACATGGGAGCAACAACTAAAAATTCAACGAAAAGCATGTTCGGCATGGCAAATGGGAATTGTTTTTGGTCAATGTTTTATGCTTTTATGTGTTCGAACTCGGAGACAATCAATTTTTACACACGGAATTTTTCGAAATTTACAATCCATTGCTGCAATGGCACTTTCCATTGCACTTGTATGTATTATGATTTATGTTCCAGGAGTAAAGTAAGTTTCATTTTAATGAAATTAAAATTTACGTATTTCTTTAAATTTTAGTTATGTTCTTGGTGGTGAATCAATTCCAATTGAATGTTGGGTAGTTGTTGGAAGTGTTGGAATTTTAACCTTGGCTTTTAATGAATTCCGTAAATTCTTAATTCGTCTTGCACCAAAAAATAATTTTGTTCGATTCTTTAAATGGTAAAAAAATTTCATCAGCAATTCTGATTTGTTTAAACAACTTTCGATCATTCCTAAAAAACGTATAATCTCTCTATTACTTTTTAAAGTTTAAGAAACTATAGTTTTTCCTTGTATTTACAAAAATTTAGTTTGGATATATTATTGTATAAAAATTTTTGAATAAAATTTAAGTTTTTTAGAGATTTATAGTGTATAAAGAATTACCTCTTAAAAAAGGTTGTCTGGTAAAAAAAATATATTTTAAAAGGGACATGCACCATTTATAATTTTTTTCCTGAACATTGATTGCAGGTCTCGACAGTTATGAAAAATTGCATTGTGCTTTCTTATTCACTCTTTTTTTTGACAAAAGAACGAAAAAAAGTTTTAAAAAATGAAAAAAGACAATGAAGTGTTGCAAAATAATTTGTTAGTGATATGTGTCCCTTTTAATCAAAAAAATGTCTTGAAAAAGCTCTTCATCAAAAATTCATTAATCAAACAAAAAAATTGAATCCAATAAAACATTATAAATATTTAGCACAGATGCTATCCCCAATGAATAGCATCCAACAAGCGAAAAAGAAGACAAAAAAAGAGAGGTTAAACGAGTGAAAAAAGAGAAAAAAAGCAAATAAACTTTTTGTACTCTAATTTGTCAACAAAAGCAAACAAAGACATTTTTTAAAAATCGATTTTAAAGTTAAATTTATAATCAAACTTTTCATTTAAACTCGTTAAAAAATATGTCAATGTTATATAATTCTTTGGCGACTATGACAATCGCCAAAGAATTATATGATCAATGTTGTCCAGAATATCAAAAACTTATTAAAGAACTTGAAGAGAAAAATGCTTACTCTGCAAGACATAATTATAATCACGATGATCCATCCAAGGAATCGACGGAAATCATATTAAAATTTTCAGACAATTATTTGACGCCAAATAACTATTGGGAACAATGTGTAAAGTAAGTTTTTGAAAAAAAAGATTAATATGGATTTTCGTTTTTAGCACTATTGTTGTGTTAGAACCGAAACCTATTGGATGGGAAAAACGATACCATAAAGTTCTTGCAATTGCAAGGAAACATTTTTATTTTCATAAAAAAATAAATGAAGATTTTTTTTCAGAAATCGTAAGAATTATAGTTTAAAATATTTCTAAAATAAAAATATATATTTTTAGGACAATCATTCTAAAATGTTAATTGGGTATGAAGAAGATCTTGATGAGACTGGACATTACTATAGCATTGATGAAGATGATCTTTGCTATCCACATAATTGTCTAAAAAAATGTTTTCATTATTTTGAAAAATATTCATGTAAGGAGTTTTATGAGTTTATCAAATTACTTGTAAAATAATTTTGCAGTACGACTTCCATCAACAAACGTTATTAAAAAATATGAAGAAATGAAAACATTGTACCGTAAAATTAAAGCTGCTGAAAAAGATGCTGAAAAATGGATTAAATGTTTAAAGGAATGTGGAAATCACACGTTTTTATTGAATAATGTAGAATATCGAATTGGAAACAATTTAATGGATATTAATCTTTGGAAAACTTATATGGCATTTTTAAAAGAAGATGGAAAATTTCAACGATTGCTTGAAACATATTCAAAATATTGTCGATTCTTTTTGGACGATAAAGAAATGAAAGAAGTGTACAAAAGTGAAATGATTAAATATGGCCCTGTTAAACTTCAATGGAAAAACTTATTTGATTTTGAAATTTGTGGCGGAGAATCGAGTCATGAAAAAGATTTTGATGGAAATGAAAAAAGTGATGAAGATGAATTTATGGATGAAGAAGATGTCAAAAGTGGTGAAGATTGTGATATGAAAGATATTGAACAAATTGACAAAAATCTTTATTCAACTTTTTATGACAAATTTCACAATCAAAATTTTCATTTCCGTGAATCACTTATTCATTACATTCTAAAAAATGAAAATCATCGACTTTTACGAAAATTATTTTTTACTTGCAAATACTTTTTTTTCAAACAGCCAACACCCATCTGTTATCGGCTTAAAATGGATTCTGAAGAATACTTTGAAGATGAAAGTATTGTCGTAAAACCTTCATCGAATTTAAAGCTTTTCTTCAACGACACATACATCACTGGAAGCATTGACATTAATAAGTCTAAAGAACTTGTAAGCAAATTTATTTCAAATTTAATTCCTTGCTTATATCGCTGTGAAGCAAAATACATTGATCTTGTTGATCAAAATTTGTCCTTTGAAGAATTGAAATTCCTTATTCAGCATGGTGGGGTTGTTGAATTGTATTTAAGATCCTCAAAAATCATAGATGAAAATAACGATTATATTTTTTTGGAAGAAATTACAGCATTTTTACCAAATATTGAAAAGTTACGGTATGCAATTCCTTTTATCATTTTATTATCATTCTTAATGAATTTTAGGCTAGAACGAATTAAAATCAATGCAAATACAGCCCATGTTTTAGCAAGTCAAAAATTCAATTCAAAAATTAATGATTTATTTATTGATAAAATTTGTGGGGAACCATTTGATAGTGATCAATTTTTAAATTACTTGATTGTGTGTTTTTACAGCTTACTTATTGATATATTGAAAATACCGATATTTTAGGCTAACAGAGATCAGCATATTGGGCTGAATATGTGTATGTGTTTTGACGAAACATTCGAGGATCGAGTTTTTATTGAAACTTTTAAAAAAATTATGGAAGATTATGCCATAATCATTACGGCAAGCCTTTTGGAAAAACGTTCACGTGTAATTTCTATAATTAATTAAAGGTGGTATTAAATTTATACTGTCATAATTAAAATGTAAAAATAAAATAGGAAGCTTTTTTCATTGATTTGTCATTATTTTTTTATAAAGTTATTTGAAGTTATTTGATATTATATTTGTTTGTGAGTTATTCAAATTGCGTTAGAGACATGTATGGGGAATGTTACTTTCTATTGTTTCTTTCTGAGTCTTTTTTTATTGTCCCTATCACATTTTGTAGTTGCACTGGCGTTGGCGTTATGTAACCAAATACTCGCAAAATTCATATAAAAGCTTCGCTGTTCAAACAAAAGTGTTAATTCTGGTTTTTCGTCTACACTTTATTTATTTTTATGTGAAATTATCTTTATCATCCTGTTCAATAAAGCTCTTGATATATGTACAACGATGTGTTATTAGCAATATAATTGTAATTTTCAACATCTTCTCTCCACATCACCTATTTATTCAGTCCGAAAGCTATCACATTTCCCAACCGACAAAGTTTTACTTATCCTGTTACTTTTGCAAAAAGTCATCGGATTAAAACTTCTTTTAAATAATTATGACATAAAATATGCCATTTTAATTAAAACTTTTTATTTCTGAAAGAACGCCAATTTCGAAGAGAAAATGCTGGAAGAATTTGAGCTTAAAAATTCAAAAAATTAAAAACAACAAAAATTTTCATGTTTTATGAAAAAGTTCCCATTTTTAAAAAAATTTTTGTTATTCGAAATTACATTATTTTTAAAAAAATTTTATTTCATCAAAAATTTAGAAGAGTTTAAAATCAAAATTGATAATAAAATGCACAGTGTTGTTGCGACTCCGACTCCGGAGTCGTGGAGTCGACTCCGGAATCGACTCCGGAGTCGGAGTCGGAGTCACTGCGATGGAGTCGATTCCGTTTAGATTTTTCAAATTCACAGGGGGGAGTACGTTAAGAAAAAGAAATTTTAAAATTTTATTTTTTTAGTTTTGTTATTTTGAGTAATAAGTATCAAGCTATTCTAACATTGATATGTTAAAACTAACACTTAAAACGTGTCTGGGCTTCTAAATCTCTCATGAAAAAATTTTGAAATTTTTTGAAAAATTTTTTTAAATGTTGAAAAACAATGACTCCGGAGTCGGAGTCACTACCGGAGTCATTTCAAATTCGAAAGCACAACACTGAAAATGCAGCAATAAAAGAAATAAAAACCAATAAATATTCAACTTTTACAATTTTTGCAGCATTTTGTTTGTTTGTCTGAATTGTATATTCAATTAAAAATCCATTTGTTTGTGGATTTGTTTCTTCGTAAAATATTGAAAATTGATCTGTAGTTATTGTCATATTTTTATCCAATCTGAAATTTGCATATTACCAAAATTTTATAACCTATTAAAAACATACGTTTGATTAGATCCATTGTATCCAATCATAATATTTGGACTTCCCAAAATTTCTTTTATAACGAAATCAACAACAAATTTTGCATTAGGTTCAAAGGCTAAAGTTTGATAAAGTTGTTGGGTATCAAATTTGTACATGAATCCATTATAGCTTGGAGACGTCATTTCACCTTTTTGGATGCCATCACTGATTACAATTATCCGGGCAAGATCTGAAATATGCAAATTACTTAGTAAAAGTTTTTTTGAAGTTTGACAAACTTTGGTCTGCATTTGTTAAATGGACAGAAATGCCAGACGATGATGGAGAAATAATGCTTAAAGCTGGAGTATATATTCCAAACGATTGCCATTTTGAAGCTTCAGAAGCACTAAAAAAGCACATAAAAATGTCATAGTTTTTACATGTTATGCCAAAATACTGACTAAAAATTTGCATAAAAACTTACTCAATCTCAAATAACTGTTTTTCGTTGACAGCACTTTTAAAGCTATACTTTGCATTTGCCGTTGCAGTAATATTTGAAATCCATATATGTGGCAATGAAAAACGGAATCCTAAAATTATCATTTCACACAATCCACTATCTTTTGATTTGACTGAAACATCATATTGATTTTCAGGATTTTGATGTGCAGCAAACATTTGAAACACATTATTCGGATCTTGACAATTTTTGGTGTTTTCTAAAAAACGTGTTTGATAATTGCTCAAGGGAAAAATTAAGATACCTTCAAAAATTCTGAATAAAACTGTATATGTATTCAGTAAAACTACTTCGCTATTAAAATATAATGTAAAACATCCGGATGTTGATTTTCGTGATGGTGGAGTATATGGTGAAGTAGAAGTTAAGGCATCTGAACTGAGGCTGAAATTAAACAAATTTCAATAACTTTAGAGCGAAACAAAACTAATTCAATGTTTAAGCGTATTTTTTCCTGTTTTTCAAATTGAATTACAAGGAAAAGTTTTTCAGAAGTTGTATCTCTTATTTAAGCTTAAACGGTGGTTTTAAAAGTATAAATAAACTTACAGTCCAACAAAATTGTCCAAATCATTACTATCATAAAGTGCAAAATGGTACAGCGACGGAAATTCATCATTAGAAACAAAAATTTCCAATGTCCCAATTTTTGCACAAACCCGTATTGCATCATTCTCATTCATATCTGCTAACCATTGAACATGTTTTGATTTATTTGAATCCAAAGTAATATTTATAAAATTTGGAGATTCTCGTTTCTTAATTTGGGCATTCCAAGATTTTTCATCTATTGAAATGTCAGCATTTATTGAAGCAGATGTAAAATCAAAAGTAATATTATTTTTAGATGAAAAATAAAATGTATCAGAAATATAAGCAGGTGAAAAATATTTTGTATTATTTGTGAAACTAAAATAATTTATTTTTTAATGTGAAATTTTTGAATTTTGACAAACTCTTTAATGTACATTCCATTAGATTTAAGGATTAAGTGATCAATTTGTGTCCTCAAATGTGAAATTTTTACAGAAAAATATGAATTTGAACAGGTGGAGTTTTGTAGTAACTAAAATTTATTTAACTAACTTTTTGTTAATTTAATTGCTTCTAAGAATGGAAGGAGACAGTTGTAATCAGAGTTCAGCGAAATTAAAATTATAATAGGACGGAAATCAAAATTTTCATGAAAATTATTGAAAAATAATATTTTTCTAGTTCGAAATCGAAATAGCAAAATATTTCTGAGGTTTTAAATATCGAAGTTTTTTTTTCACTAGAAATCGAAATTTTTTTCCACTAGAAATCGAAATACCGGAATTCCGATTTTTGTATTATAGAGTTCTTGAAGTCGAAATTTTGATTTCGCAACTATCGGATATTTGTCTGTAATGTGAACCTTACTAGATAAGGACAGCTCATATTATCACAATAAAAAAGACCATTAGGAGTTGGAAAAATGCCCGTTTGTCCATTACATTGAATAACAGTCTCTTTAGGACCGCAAACACATTCTAAAATAAATTTTTACTAAATTCATTTTTAATTCAAATTTTCAAATTTTTTTATCTTATAAGTTTAATCAAATTACCATATGTTTTAACTTGTGCAACATATCCAGCTTGTTGATTATTTCCATCTGAATCAAATAATAGCTTCACTTCTCCGCCATTTGGTTTAAAATTATATACATTTGGTTTTCCATCATTTGTCCAAGTAATTTGAGTTGTATTAGTTCCAAATTTAAGTGCAAGTTTGTCACAACATGCTTCAAAATATGGTTGCGTAATAACTAATGAAGCTTCATGATTGGCAGGAATTGAAAAACTATTTTCACAATGCTAAAATTTTAATTATTCATTTTCATCTTTATAGCATCTTATACCTGATAAGCTTGATATCCGTTATTGTAATTAATATTGCTATACATTGTTGTTCCAACTGTTGTTTCTGGTGGTAAGCATCCATTTTGTGTATTGGCATTTGAAGGAGTGACAGCAGAAACAAGAAGAAAAAAATCAGGATCACCCGTGTTATTAGAAAATTGAGTTGAAAATGTTAAATTAAAATTTGAACCAGTGAAATAAAGTCCTGAGGTTGGTGCTTTATTGATATATACACCTTCTGTAAAACTGAAAAGAATGTATATCTAAAAAAATAAAAAACATTTTGCAACAAAAAATTTTAAAACACATTCTCCGAGAAAACTTGGGTAGACTGACACAGCCGGAAAAAATTTTTTTATGTTACCATTGTTTTCGAATACCCTTAACAAAATTATTAGCAAAGTCAAGCTAAAAATGCCATTTTGGCATTTTTTATGCCATTGAAGTTTAAAACGGCATTTTTTTATTGACTGGGGACATTGCCTGTTTTTGGTGCAAACTAAATCGATATCGCTGATTACGAAAATCCCATTGACAAATTAAAAAAAAATCGTGTCGGGACCCAAAAAACGAAATTCCAACTTCTCGCAGCGATTCTACTTTTTTATTTTTTTTTAAATAAAAAAAACTTGCTTCTTAACAATATTTCCATCCGCAAACAAAGATAATATAAAATTTGTTGGAAAATAAACACTTTTAACAACAATTTTAAGTTGCTGCGATGTACCGATTTTAAAAATCCAATTACAGTATTTAGAAATACCAAAATTCTTTTGTTTTTTCCATGCATAAACAACAGGAACAATGATATCCGGATTTGCATTGAAATCAAATGTTTGAGTTGACAACGGACATTTATCGGTTGTATCAATTGCTAAAATTTAAGTAGTGAAATTTTAACATTTCAAAGTCAACTAACAAAATGACACAACTGCAGCTTGAAAAGCTGTCCAACTTTGATCTGTAACAATTTCATCAAGTTTTACAAATAAGCTTCCAGAAGCTGGTGTTGCATAAGTTAAAATATCAGAATTTGATGAATATTGACTAAATTTTGTTTAATTTAAAATTAAAATTAAAAAGTATTCTACCCCCTTTGAAAAATATTTGAAGTATTTTTACTGCTATAAAAAGAAATTGAATTTGTTTGACCATTTAACATTGCAATCCAAATATGATTGAGCTTAAATGGAAATTATTTGAATTAAGGGATATTAAATCTTTTAAAATTAAAACTTACAGATTGAATTTCTGCATTACATGGAATTGTATCACTATTTTTAGAAATTCGTTGAGGGAAATTAGGTGTTTGTAAAAATGTTAAAGTATCATCTTTTAAAGAATATACTGGATTTTTGGATGAACAAGTAATAATTTCATAACCATAAATCTTGGTAAAAAATAAAAAAACAATAATGAATGAAACAGTTTTTAACAGCATTTTTCTGTTCCCAAAAAAACAGAGCAAAAAAAAGAAAAACAAAAATATTTTTGGTTGTAATCGATAAAAGTTTTTTTCTTCTCCAAAAAAGGACAGTCTGCTTTTTTATATATCTGCTTAAAAATGGGTGTACTTTTATGTTTCATGATTTTTTGGGTGTAAGCATTTTTTGTTTTTCGTTTGCTTATGTTAACACCCACTAATAATGTGTTTTTTTTCAAAGGTTTCAAAAATTGTGACCAAAAAATTGGGCATAACTTGTTTTTTTGGCAGAAAATACCTGATTTGCCATCAATTATAGATTCCAGAAAATGCTCCCTGCACAAATTATAGAAAATGGCTAAGGCTTTTCAGATGGGCCCTTTTAAATTTGCTCCGTAACAAAAGAATTTTAGAGGAACAATGATGAAAACAGTTTAACAGTTAAAAAGCAAAAATGAAGTATATTTACTTTTCGAAATAACTGTTGATAAACTTAAACATAAAATTTGAGAAAAAAGAATTATCAAATTTTTTTATTACTTTCAATCAACATTGTTTTTTTTTTTCAGTTTTCGAATGTAAATGTGAAAAAATTTATTTTATAAATCTGCAGCATATAAAAGAACTTTCTCGTTGATAAATATGGACGATATTCTTCGACGTCAAAAAACGTTATAGATAATAAAAATATTATAGTATTTTGTAAACGAAAAAAAAAAGCAAATCTTAATAATAATTTTTAAAAATTAAAAAATATTAAAACGTGACTACCGACTTTTGAATCGAAAATGAAATCACGATCCTTTTTGTTGAAATATATTTTCTTTACAGCTGTTGTCTTTTTTAGATGAGCTTTAAAAATATTTTGACTAAAAAATTGTCTGTTTCACATTTCTGTAAATGTTTTTCACAAATAATTTTTTTTCAAAAACATAACAAAGTAAAGCAATGTTGATTATACAAAAAAGGACGTCATTTTGCGAAAAAACTTCAAAAAGATTTCGTTTATTTAGAATATATAGAAGACATAATGTTTTAATATTTAATAATATTCTCAGATCTATTTACAAATAAAAGTTTTTTTGATTATTTCACTGATTGCCTAAAAAACTAAATTTATGATACCTATGTGCAAAAGCTATCTGGAACATTTTTTATTTAAAAAAGAGTAGTCAACAAAATCAGCGAATTAATAAAGCTAATTTTAAGTGAACAACAAAAAAATTGTTTGTGTTTTCTTGTTAAATTTAGTGATAATAGAAAAAAATAGCGATGGTATTAGGGTATTAATACTTTCAGTTGTTAGGTTTAGATTCTTACCACGAATGTAACAACGTTACTATTCGTTGG
>JAQIXH010000802.1:0-11012 GCA_034700145.1 Panagrolaimus detritophagus | reverse complement strand
CTTGGATGTCTCAGAGATAGGGATCAAAAATTTAAATTGTCTGACGAGACACTTTTGCAGGCGGTCGACACACCGTGTAAAATGGGAATAAAAAAGTGTCAAACAAAAGTGTTCCCTTTCCTTTTTTTCAACCAAAAAATTTTTCTTTGTCGAATTTCCAGATGGCATTTTCGGTACTAAAACTTTAATTTTAAAATTTTAGTATTATTTTTATTCAGGTCTGAAAATACTATAACATAGCAAAAAAAAATTTTTTTTCTGCATTTTCTTTTTTCACTTGCCAGTGTCTAAATAAAGGCAAAACATTAATTTTTAATGCAAATCATTTTAGTCTTTTTTCTTTTAGAAAATACCTTTTTTTGCTAAAAATGCTGTCAGGGGATCAAGATAGAAATCTTGGTGCAGCTCCGATTCCTGAGACCCAGCTGGAACGGAAACCTGAGCTGATCAGTCGAAAAGATGAAAGAAAAGGCACCGCTTTATGTCTTTTTTCTTCGATATGGAACTGGAGCTCGATCCGCTTTTTTTATTTTAACTGGAACAGATGAAAATTACCCGGCAAACAACTAGCGTTTTAATAAATACATAATTAAATAAATAAAATATTAAACTTTTTCGTTTTTCTCTTATATTATCTTTTTATTGTAATTTTTCTATTTACCTTTTGCCAACTCAGTATTTTGTGAAGTGAAAAATGAAATAAAATAAATTAAACCTGGACTTTTAAAGCTTCCACTTAGCCTATCAATGTTCCGAAATATTTTAATAGGAAAAAGTTAATATTTTGAGGGGAAAATTCCATTATTTGGGAGAAGACTTTTTTGAGGTAATATCTCAAATAGTGGTAAAAATTAATATTATGCCTTTAATAAAAAAAGAATATAAGTATATCGTTAGTATAACTTATTTTTTTGACGCTAAGCATTGTAGTTTAAATTGTAAAAATTCACAAAAATCACTCACCTTTTCAAGCATACTAATATTGCATACATAACTTCTTTTGTGTATCTAAATGCTCCAAAAATTCTTAAATCAATATTTTTGTAATCCGTTTTTCTTGATTCGGCATACTTATACAAAATAATTTTCCACGGTACCGCAAACCCGATCGGACCGTAAAAATTAGGACCATTAAAAGCAGGTGATTTCCCAAAATCTGATATATTCACCCTTAAAGAATTGGGATGGTTTTTGTAAACATCATCCCATCCATCTCTCGGAAGCGGAGCGAACCGTGTTAAGTTCTTAATAATCTTTGGTACATCTCCTTCTTTAAGTTTAAATTCAAAAGACTGAGGTTGAAACCAGAAATAGTTGGGATAAGATTCATTTAATCCAATATCTCTTGCGTTCTTATTCTCAGTAAAATGAACAACATGAGTACATGTTAGTTTAAACGGCAATGTGGGATGTTGATCATTTAACATATGCAGGATGTCATTATCTGACTTATATTCATTCAAAAATATATGTTTGTATAAATGAGTTTCATATCTGCCCAATTTTTTACAGTTTTGATTGTATTCTTCTTTCTTTTCTTTTATGAATGTTTCAAGTATATTTTGAAATTCGTTTAAAATCCTCTCGACATCCTTGTTTTCCTGAAAGAATTCTTCTAGCCCCTGATTATTCCAAGTTTTGGTTGCTATTGTGAGGATTATTGTAGTTTTTTCAGTTTGATCTATTCCTTTTAACTGGTTAAACATTTCAGAAATCAGCTCAATCTCAGTCCAATTAAAACCTTCAACGATAGCCCTAGCAGTCTTTATTTTTTCTTCTCTGCCATAGGATTTCACTTTTGCTTTTACTGTGCTGTAATCTAGGTTGTCAAGTTTGGAATTGGAGTTTCTTAACGTGATATTGTTTAACAACGTTGACACTTTTATTTTATCATTTATATTACTTGTTTTGCAGTATTCTTCAAATAACTTGATAAAATCTTCCCAGGAATCTCCTTCATTAAAGTGTGGTGGCATCTTAATTTCGTCATCGACAACAGTTAATTCTAGTTTTTCAGCCATTTTTATAGGACCTGCTCACTTGTGGACTTTTAATTGCTTATTACTTTTGTAATATTGCCTGAAATTAAAAAATTCAATAATTTCCGTTTTAAATTAACAATCGATTTCACGGTAAAATTTTTGTGGTGCCAGTATTTTACGCCAACAGCACTGCAATAAAATCATTTTTTTTATTTATAGTGATCAGTAACACGCCTCGCCTCGGCGAGCTGGCTCGCTTGACTCGCCAAAAGGTTCAACTCGCATTTTTTCTCGAGTTTTTTTATTGAAATTTTGATAATATGAGAGCGTAAAAAGGCAACTGGTTAAAGCTTTATTATATCCAAAAAACTCAAATTTAATGATATTAATAAAACGATTTTTATTAAATTTTTACGAACTCGGTGAGCTAACTAATCAACTCGCTTTGCCAGAATACTCAATTCGCGGATCAACTCGTAACTCGCCTTTTTCATCGGCGAGGCGAGTTACCGATCACTCCTCATTTGGTAAAAAGGAAAAAAATTTTACAAAAAAACATTTCTTTTCTGATAGCCTTAACTTTTATTTTTCACGACAAAAAAGTTGGCACATTTTTTGGGAGTATTAGTAATAGCATTAAAAAGTAGAACCAAAAGAAAAAGACAAAAAAAGAGGACAGAATATAATATTTATGAACACCAAATTATCCGCTAACAATTAAAAGCAATAAACATTATTTGAAAAATACAACAAAAGCCACAAAAATATTTTTTGTATTAGGATTGATATTTATTTTAAGCGGACTACCTAAAATATGCCATTGATCTGAAAAAATGTTAAAGAGAGAAAAAAACAGGTAAATGTGTTTTACAGTTAAAAAAGAAGGTATCCAAGGTGGACATTTTTGTGAAAAAAAAATCTTTTTTTAAGATTTTTTGTTTGCAAGCTTTTATGGACTTTTTGTGGACCACAGCAGTGAACAATCGTGTTGGCAAGGGATGTTAACGGCGAGCAAAAAAAATAGATAAAGAAAAAAATATGAGCAAGTAATGAACATGAAAATCATGCGACAGTGTTTTATATATTTTAATCAATAAAATTAACAGCTTATTGATAAGATTTTTTAACGATTCAATGACGCAAGTCGTATAAATCTCAATGTTTTCCTTGTTGCTTGTTTCTTCAATTGTAAAAGTGTAAAAATTAAAACGCTAAAGGTTTCTCAGAAATTCCTATTTATATGGCACTTCTTTACTTTACGCCCCCCCCCCTCATTTTTTCATTCACAAAATTTGCATAAAAATGGTAAGCTTACACAATAAATTCATTTGGGTGGGTGGGCTGTTTGACAAAGCGGTTGCTTTTGTGAATGAATTTTTTGCGGGGGGGGGGCGTAAAGTAAAGAAGTACCCAATTTATTTGTTATTTCCTAAAGATTCCGAAATTATCCACAAAAAATTATCGAAATTTTTTGATTCGAAACTTTTTTTGAGAACATTTTAGTTGTCTAAAAATAAAAAAGATTTTTACAGTGTTTTATGAAAAAATTTTTGCCTACGAAAAACTACACTTTTTTGTATGTTTTCATTTAATTAAAACAAAATTTCCGGAAATTATTGGAAATGAAACTTCTCTATCCTGCAACATTAATTAAATTCGTCACAAAACACCAACTCCGTCCACAGTGGGCTATTTGTTGCGCTTTAAAAATGGTCTTCTGAAAGTCAGAACTTTTCCATCAGATGCGATAAAAAAATTCTGTCTTAACATTTTGTAAAACTCGATGAGACGATTTAAAAAAGGTCTTTCAGAAAGACGTTTTTTAAAGCGCAAGAAAACAGCATGCTGTGCCTGTGCCCATATTATTCAAATTTCCAGTTCATCAAAACCATGATCAACTTTTATCAAACGATATATATGTTTTAATCATTGATCAATTTTGTTGTTGAGGAAAAACCAACTCCAAAGATCATGTACATGATAAGGGGCACAATTTTGTTACATTATGATGGTGACTTTTTATAATCAAATTCGCAGTATAAATATACCCCAATGTTAAAGTAAACAATTATATTTTTGTTGTTAATTTCCAAAAAACAATGCATAAAACTTTGGTGCTGCTTTTAACGTTTATTTCTGTTTCATTGACTTTTTGTTGTGACAGATATCCAAATGGTACTGAAACAAAGCTTAATTGGTTTCAATCATGTTCATCTCAAATAATCACATATGAAATGGAAGTAACTGATCCATATGGAAATTTAGAATATCCTCTACATTTTACAAAGCCAATTTATGCACATGCAAATTTAACAAATAACGGAAATATTTTGGATAATTTAAAGCTGGATATTTATTTGGCAAATTGGGGAGGATGGAGTGGTTGCGAATGGCACACTCTCGATACACTAGGAATTTTGTAAAGATTTTTAAAAAAATGTAATAAATTTATTCAAATTTTTCTTTTTAGAAATAATCTCGATGCATGCACCAATGGAATTATTTGTCCAATTTTACCCGGAAATCAAAACAATGTTATGGCACTTGATTTTACAAAATTTAATGGATTCATTGATCTCTTAAATGATGATGTTTCATACCAAATACAATTGGTTTTAACTGCACCCAGCAATGAACAATTTTGTATGACTGTACAAACTCGAGCACTCGTAAAAGAGTAATAATGTTATTTAACTCCGCATAGAAATAACCCTTTTATAGACTTAATTATATTTTATTTTTGTGAATGTATCTTCCTTTAATTTTTAATAAAAAACATGTATGTTAATTGATTTTTTGAATTTGAATCAAAATTCTAATCCTTTCATGATATTTTTGAAAAAAGAAAAGGTTAAATTTTTCACAATCGTGGAAAAAATGTAAATGCCAAAAAAAGAAAACAATTTTGGAAGCAACAAAGTTTTAATGAGAAACTTTTTTGCCTCCACAGAATTATACATATTTGTACCTTTGAAACTAGTTTGTCCCGGAAAAAAATATTTAGAGGAAATAAAACTTTGTAAAATACGTCACAAAAAAGTTTATAAACTTTGGAAAATGAAAATACACGGAAAATACAAAAATCTTTTTATTTATGTTTTTAACCCTAAAAGTAATCAAAAGAGATAATTAAAAATGTTTAGGTTATTAATAACTATTCCCAGAAACTCCTACGTATTCACGGGAAAACGGCCCGCTCTTGTCCACGCAAAAAGGTGGCGAGACCAGTGCGCTCCTAGAAAAGTTGGCCCGTTTTCCTGTGTTTTTGCACTATTTTTTTAAAGTAAATTAATGTGTTGAAACTGCTGTGGGAAACTTTTTTGACTTTTTTGATTTTGACAATTTTGGCATTGTTGGTTTTGATGCATTTGTATGAACGCTGATGCTGATTTGATTTGATTTGCATAAATAAAATTGTTTATATACTTTTCGAGTTGATGCACTAGAAAATTGGTAATCATTTTTTTAATGCAAGAAATGAAATAATTTACCTTAAAAATAATAAAGAAATTGTACCACTCCATGCAAAAATGTCATTTAAAACTGGCAAAAATGTATTAAAAGTTGAAACCATTTCGAGATTTGCTGAGAAAAATATGCCATTTATGTTATAAGTAATTCTTAAACATTGTGTAAGAAAGGTTACAAATGATACATCTAAAAATTACATTATACTTTCTGAAAGAAAAAAAATGATATTAAAACTTACACAACAAATGTTTTTCTTTAACATTAATTGAAGAACCATTATTTTTTCTGTGAAAAATAAATTTCATAAATGATGAAACATTTAAAATTGCTGCCAAGAAAGTTGAAGAAATAAAGACTGCCGATTGCAAAATATTACTAATTTTTCCAACATCTGAGTTCAAAAAAACAGCTGCTGTAACAGATCCATCAGCAGCAAAAAGGAAGATTATTGGTTCATGCAATCTCCAACAAATTGCAAAAAATGGTAAAATTATTAATACAAAAATATACCATTGTTTTTCCCAAATTTTATTATAAGAAGTTGGAAAACAGATAATTGTAAAACGGTTAAAAGCAAGCAATAAATGTCCAATAAATTGCATTGAAGTTACATAATTGTTAATAAGTAATGCAATAGTTATCAGATACATATTATTAACTAAGATTTCAAGAATTTCTGGAATTAAACGGAGCTTTTGTGCGAATGTTATCTATAATTTATGGATAAATATATACTTTATTGCAAATTAAAATATAAAATCTTACAGAAACAAAACACATAAAATCAGCAAAAAGTACAACCTTAAATATTCCATAAAAAGGTCCAACAAAAGCACTTTTTCTTTTGTAAACCATTAAAATAAATAATGAAAAATGAAATGAATACATAAATATTTCAACTATCAAAAGTACTAAAAGATAAGTGCTTAATGGCATTGCAAAAACCTCTTTCTTGACTTTGAACTTTAATATTCTCTTATATTTTCGAACTCGAAAATCTTGAGTTAGACGGAATACGATTAATATATTATTCCGTCGGTATTTATATAATTTTATTCATGAAAAAAAAACTTTAATTAATCTTTAAAGATTTGTATTTTCGTAGTAAATTATTCAAAGCAAAAGTGCAAATTCCCACGAATGTTCAGGTAAAAAATTTTGAAATACAGTGATTATATAATTAAGTGAATGTTGTTTCGTCTTTCGTATTAAATTTAATTAATTCCTGGAAAATTAGTAAAGTGAAAAAAAATGTCTGCATTTTAAAATATTGTTTAATATTTTATTCTGTTTATTTTTGTAATATTTTAAAACCAAACGCCAAAGAATAATTATAATGTTTAAATGCCAAACAGATAATAAAAAACGGCATTAAAAATTATGCAAAACTTAAGAAAAGACAATCTGTTATTAAACAAATATATTTTTGGAAAATTCATAAACAATAAATTATTTTAAATTGTTACTTCGTAACTTTGTTTTCGTAAAAAAATTATACTATGTTTCAAAAGGATCAAAATTTTATCTTTGCCAACTTCGTTGAGTTCGTTTTTGAGATGTTAAAGATCCAGAATTTGTAACGGATGTTATCATAACCACTTTTGGTCCATAATGCCCAATAGTAACAAATTTAAGTACAGAAGTTCGGAAAGATTCTGATAAAATAAACAATATAATAATATCAATTAACTGATAAATTGGAATAATATAATCTCCAATTTCCCATAAAATTTCTGGGATTTCAACAGAAATGACATTGTTGATTTTCCAAATGAGACAATCTGCTTCAACTAAAAGCAAAACTGCAATCGATTGATAAATTAGACGTTTTTCAACTGTCGCAAATTTATCCGAAAATGTTGTAATTTTTCTTTTACTGCAAAATATTACAATTGCAATAATAATTGGGATAGAAACGGTTGTGAAATACACTTGGATGATTGAAACTGTATGTTCATTTTTTCTTTTTTGTTCTTCACTGATTTCAGAGAAATAAACGTCGTAAAAATAGAAACTGAACATTAAATATGGAAGGATTAAATTAAACAAAATAATTAAAGCAGTGTTTTTGAAACTCCAAATCTAAAAACTTGAGTATAAATAAAACGTTCATGATTGGGACTGACACATGGCAGCTTCAAAGGGAAAGTTGGATGCGCGCAAGATGCAGGAAAAAAGCTAGACCTCTTGAAAAAATAACTCAAATTTTTTAAATTACTGGCTTTTTTTGCTGCAGCTTGCGCGCTGCGAACATTCTTTTTTTCTCTAAATGAATCCACCTTGAAAGGGGCACATTTTTAAGAATTCAAAATTCTGAATTTCGATTTCGATAGATCTTCTGTGCGCCTTCTTTGAAATTTTTTCCAGTTTTTCCCTCTATTAATAAAGCAATATTGTAACAAATGTACGTACCTTGTGAAGCTTTAATGGAAACCACAAAGCTGTGCAGCGATTAAAAATTAACGTTGCATGAATTGTTACTGGACAAATGAAACCATATACGATTATAGTATCTGAAGCAGGTTCTGGAAAAAGTTCTTCTAAAAAACAACGGGAAAATGCAAATTAAATTTAAAAATATCAAAAATTACTGTAAAAGATATAATCCAAATTTGTGATAACACTAATAATCAATCCAACTGTGTAAATAACAAAATATGGAGTTCGAAGTGATTGTTTTTTCATTAGAAATTGAATCAAAAAGAAAAGAACAAAAAATGCTTGTAAAGCTGTTGCAGCTTTGTAATAATAACTTGCCATTTCCACAAAAGATATTAGATACACCGTATTTTTTATGGTTAGAAGGAATTCGAAAACACTAGATATTTTTAAAATTTTTACACAAATAAATGACAACAGTAAGACTTAACAAAAAGATTAAAATAAAAAATATGATATTTTACCACTGTTATTTATATTCAAAAGTTTTGCATATAACTAATGATTATTTTAAGTTATAATTTTTTTAAATTACAAAAACTCTTTGTCCTTTTTTATATAATGGATGCTTTGGTATTAATATTAAAGTTTTTAAAGAAATAAAAAAGAGCAAAGTAAAAACTTTTTTTCATAATTTCGTTTTATATAATTTTAGAGGTGCAAAGATAATTTTATTATATTATTAAATTTATGGAAAGGAAATACAGTTTTGCTTTTAAACACATTTGACACCTTTTACCAATAAAAAATACAGAGGTGGTAGATGCAAAAAATATTTATTAAATTATTTTACAAATAAAATTCATAACTTGCGAAAAGGAATATGTTTTAAATTATTTTTATAATTAGGTTTGATGATTTGGTGTTGATGTAAGAAAAAAATAACGTCTAAACTTTGGTCGACCAAAACGTGCATCAACAGTGAAAAAGTTTAATTTTTATTAAAAGGCGTTCGTAACTGTTAGAAACAACAAAAAAACATAATTTGAAGAGCGACAAACAACATTATTGTTAGCGTAATCGCAAAATGTATTTTAAAATACTTTGGTTTTTACTTTTTTACTAATAATTTTGTTCTCATTCTCATACCGCAATTTTTATGATTCATTATCAAAAAAAAGTTTATTAAATAAATAATAAAAATGAAAAGTGATGGATACATATAACAGCAATATCCAATATAAAATACAAAACATCGCCTTACAAAAGCAATTAACAACGAGCAAACAAATAAGCAGTGAAATCTTCGTGGATTTTAAATTCTTTACGTGCCATATAAATGTCAATAACATATTCGCTATCTGGTTCAGTAACCTCATAAAACTAAAATTTAAAATATTAAACTAACATTTATTACAATGTTTAAAAATTATACTTCATCTAATGATTCCATTTCTTCAAGACATAATTCCATTACAATCCTTCCTTTAACAGATAAAGGAATACTCTTAAATAAATGTGGTTCTAAAACTTTCATAATTCCATAGGCGCATTTAAATTCAGAAGGTTCAAATTGAATATGCAGTTCTTCAATATTTGGAAAAATTTCTAAAATACGTTTTACAAAATGTTCAACAGATTCTGCAGTAAAATCAGAAAGTTCAACATCTGGAAAAATAGAAAGATCTTTAACCCATGGCATCAAAAAGCTTAAAGAATCAGATTTTAAAGACAATATGACTATCGAAAAACTTACTTTTCAGGTTTTTCTTTAATTAATTCTTTGAAATCAGTGTAAAAACCAAAAGCAGGACTTTTTGAGTAGATCAATGGTAAATGCTGAAAAACTATTTTTTTAGCAAAAAATAAGGTAATTTCATAAACTTACAGAATACGTGAAAGGACCAGATAAATTTTTTACTGAACTTATTTGGCATAATTTTGTTAAACTTTTTTCGGGTATCTTTTTATGAACACGTACATATTCCATACCTAGAAAAATATAATGGTGATAAGTTTTCCACATAATTTTTGTTTTATCATACCCTCATGAATTACAGCATCAAAAATCATATCAACATCAACTCCCATACGATCATTAAAAACAAATTTTTTAACTGAAGGTCCAATGGCACATAAAACGGGTTTTAAAAATACAAAAAATTCAAATGTGAAATAACAAATTTTTTCATTATTCATATTCTAAAAAAATTTACGAATTTATATTTAAAAAAAATCCTTTACAATGGAATTTGAAAAAAAGAAAGTTGAATGAAATTGTAGACACTTTGCCAAAAAAGTAGGAAAAAATAATTCCATAAATATTCCTCAAGTGCTCTCATCCCCGTGAAATTTAAAAAAAGATGTTTTTTACTGATTCTAGAAAATTGTAGAAGGTTCTGGAAATTTCGAAAATGTTCCAGGAAGTTCGAAAATGCTCTAGAATGTCGGAATCGAAAAAATTTCTGGAATGTTCTACAAATTGTTAAAACAATTTTTGAATGGCGCGTGTGTTTGGGGCACTTATGGAAACATTTTTTTCCCTATTAAATTTTGGCAAAATTTAATAAGTTTCGTTTCACACTTTTTTTTCAGCTTTTTTGGGAAATTTTTTGAATTCCGTTGTCACTGATTGTAAATAAAACATACCAATAGCATTTTAGGTGTCCAAATTTTAACACTATTAATTCTGGTAAAATAATTTAATGCTATATTAAATTGCTGCCGACCAGAAGCCATAAATCTTTCAATGTTTTTTTCTTTACGTGAATCTGATATGCTACTACTAAAAATAATTTCAATAAAAATATCTTCAAGAATTTCTCGATTAAGAATTGGCTTTTTTGGTATCTAAAAAATATTTGTTTAAAGGTTTTATAAAAAAAATTAATCAAATAAACTAGCCTTTTTTGTTAAAACAGAATTAGATGGAGTTGAATTCGAAATTGACATTTTATATTTCTCTTCCATTTCAGAAATATTTTTATCTAATTTTTGTCACAATAAAGTTTACTAAATTTTTATAAAAAAAGATAAGCAAAAAATTTTGATAGAAAAATAAAGAACGCTGTTGAAATAAATAATAATGAAATGATATTTATTTTTTCACGTTGGAATCAACCACGAAGTTTTTGGTCAATGGAAAAATTCCATGCGAGACATTTTCTAAACTTTTTCTCG
>JAQIXH010000801.1:0-11016 GCA_034700145.1 Panagrolaimus detritophagus | reverse complement strand
TTTTAAAACGCGACGCGTTTTTAAAAGTGACTGATAAAAACGCGCGCCTGCGCGCGCTGCGCGTTTGCCCATCTCTGGTTTTAATACCTTCTTTCACTCATTGTTCATTTTTATTCAGTGTCAATGAAAAAAAAAGCGTGGCATTTTTATTTCAGATATAAAAATCATTTCGATATTTCGGTTTCAGTTTTGGAGGGAAAAATTATTTCGATATTTCGACTGCAAGCTTTGTCCCTTAAGGTCTCTTCACTACTTTTTATAAAGTACTGAAAAAAACCTCTATCATCCAACCCAAAACATACCGTAACATTTGAGGCAGTCAAAAATTTTAAATCTTTAATTCCACCCCGAAATCCAATTAATCTTTCGCGACTTTTATCAGTTCCAACAAAAAATCGAATACACGGAAATTGAGACCAATGAAACATTGGAAAAATATTTTCGTCTGTAATCTTTTTAGCAACTTTTGCACCATCAATAATTAATAAAATTTCATTTTCGCTAATATTTATTACAATTTTACTTTCAACATTTGATCGAATTTTATTTCCGCTGACAGCTTTAATTGTTTCTTTCAAAGAAATTAAAAATTTTAAATCCTTTTCTTCATCGCTATCTTCACTTTCAATTCCAAATTTAATTAAAGTTTTATCGGCACAAATATCCGCCAATTCAAGGATTGAAACATCAGGCATTTGTCCGCCTTCAATAAAAATTGTAATTTCAATCTTGAAATTTTCATCTAAATTTTTTACAAGTTTTGCTGTAATTCCTTCATCGAGTTTTAAAGCGGATGAACCATTGAGATATATTGAAAAAAGATCAACTTTTTTTGAATCAAAAAAATCGCCATAATAATCGTCTTTTAAAAAATTCGAATTTATTACTGTAAAAAATATAAATAATAAATATAAAGAAAATAATCGTGCCATTTTTTACAGATCGAAAAAATATTCGCTATCATTAACTTTGTACTCTCGTAATCTTTTTTGTTAAAATGTTTTTACCCTTTTTTTGTCCTACCTTTTTACCGGCAAACTTCAAAGTAATACAGATCCAATTTCAAGCTGCTGCTGCTATTGCCTGGCAGGCACTATCCCTAATCTTTTTACCAACTGACATATTTCTTTTTCTAGTTTTAATAATTATGATTTAAAAAAGTTTCTATATCAATAACACGAAGAAAAAAAGAGTTTTATGTAACAACAAAAGTTCAAAGAGTAGAAAAGATTATATTTTATCGTTGTTTGTTGAAATTTAGGATCTAATAAGATCAAATATACAAGGAAAACTTACATCAAAACAAAACACGTTTTTGTTTTGTTTTGAAAAAATTGAGGGAAAATAATTACAGTATTTACAAATTTTGATAAAAAATGTTTAAAAAATTTTGTGTCCGGCTTCAGAAGTTGAGGGAAGATTTGTAGCTGGGGAATCAGTGATATGTGAATCTGTGTTTGGAGAATCTGTGATAGGGGAATCTGTGATAGGGGAATCTGTGATAGGGGAATCTGTGATGACTGGGGCTTCAGATGTAGGTTCTGATGTTTGTTCCGTTGACGGAGCACTTGCTAAAAAAATTTAATTTAGAAAATGTGTCATTAAAAAAACGAATTTACTTGTGGATGAAGGAGGACATGGTGGAAGAGAAGAATGATGATGACGGTGATGTTCTGGAATACATGGTAAACCGGATGGGAGGGGTGATCCAGAGGGACGTGGTGGTCTTGAAGGTGGCGGCCCTGATGGTCTTGGGGATCCAGTATGATGATGATGTGGTGGTCTATGAGATGGTGCACCACTTGGAGGGGGTGATGGAGGTCGATGAGGTTTTGAAGCAACAATAACAGCTCCAATAACCAAAAAAGACACAATTAAAAGTTTCATTTTGATTCCTTCAGTAAAGTTGAGTAATGTCAGAAAACTGATGAAGTTTGAGCAAATTCGGATTGCTTTTATACTGTAAAAATAACCTCTTAAAAAACATTGATAACAATTACAGAAAAACCTTATGATTGAAAAGCTGCTGTATTCAAAGCGTTTCCGTTTCAACGCCTCTTTTGTTTTTTCATTATTTTTTTCTCTTATGGAATTGACGCAAATCTGATAAGAAAAAGGCTTATCACAAAATGAACTTTTTGGTTGTCTGAGAAAAAACATGCTTGTACAAAAAAGTTCATCCACATGACTTTCTCGGGTGGTCATTTTTACCCTTTAAGAGGCAATTTGTTGCGTAAATTCCAAAGGAGGAAGAAAAAGAATTGAAAAAACAAAAGAGGCGTCGGAAACGCTTTGAAAGCATCAACTTTTTAATCATAAGGTTTTTCTGTAATTGTTATCAATGTTCTTTAAGAGGTTATTTTTACAGTATATAAGCGACTCACATCAGTTAAAAGTTCATCAAGTTTTCTGACAATTCTCAACTTCATTCAAAAACAAAAAATGAAACTTTTTATTTTTGCTTTATTGGTTATTGGAGCTGTTTTAGTTGCTTCAAAACCATCACCACGACCATCAGGGCCACCACCTTCAAGACCTCCACGTCCCTCTGGATCACCACCACCATCCGGTTTACCATGTGTTCCAGAACATCGCCGTCATCATCATCATCACTCTTCCCTTCCACCATGCCCTCCCTCACCTACAAGTAAATCCTTCTTCACATGACGATAATTTTTTAAAATCAAAAAATTTTAGCAAGTGCTCCAACAACAGAACATTCAGCTGAACCTACATCTGAAGCTCCGGTCACCACAGATTAGCCTGTAACACATTCATATATCACTAATACTCCTGCTACAAATCCTCCATGAACGTTTGAATCCGAACACTAAATTTTTTAGCAAATGCTAATTAAAATTTGTAAATACTGTAATTACTTTATTAAGAAATCTCAATTTTAATTTTTTTCAAAACAGAAAATGTGTTTTGTTTTTGTGTTTAAGGTCATTCACTTGTATAAATTTAAATGTATCTTTTGTAATACACGTTTACTATTTTTTAATATTTTTTTATAAAGTTTATTAACAAAAAAATTATTTGTAAATTTAAAAAAGTTTTTAAGGATTAAAACGCGCTAATAATACAAATTTTAAGAAAAAAAAACACAACAAATTAAAAGCAAAGAAGAGATATGTGTGAAAACATTCAAAAAAATATCCTACAAGAGATTATGCGAATTTTAAAAGCTTTTTTTAAAATTTCTATAAGGATAAAAATGTTTTTTTTAAGCATGTGCCGAAGGTTTTGTATTCTTTCGTACCAATTCTTCATGTTCAATCGCATATGTACTTGGAAAACCGCCACGTTTAATTTCTCGGAAAGTATGTGGGCCCAATCGAATATTACATTTTTCTCCAAGCTGAAATTAAAAAATATTATTCTTTGTAAAAGTTTAAAGCAAAAGGGATATAAAAAAGTAGGTCTGAAAAATGTTTTTAAAGTCAATAGAAAATGAAAAATTATGACAAAAATTCCTATGGGAAAAATTTACAACTTTAAAAAATTGCATAAAACTCAATTTTTGTTAACTGAAAAATTTTTGAACTTCAGAAATATTGAAATTATAAATTTTTGCTAAAAATTTAATTATTAATTTCCGACCAAACGATTCAATTACGGTATTAAAAGTAAATTCCATAATCAAATTAATTATATTTGTAAAAATCCAATTAACATAATTGTTTTTATCTAAAATTTTTTATAAAAACAATGTTAAAAAAAACAAACCTTTTCAAAACCTGTAAGATCATCAGCATGTGTAATACAAAACCAATTAATAATTAAGAATGAAATAAGAAAAACAACAACTGCAAAAATTAGGGCAACAACAACAGGAGCCATATAATCAAGATAATCAAATTCTTGTTTTGGCATTTTTAATTTTCTGCTAAAATTTATTTTTAGAGAATTTTTAAAAGTGAAACAAAAATGACCAAAAATTGATCGAATTTTTATGTTTTTTTGAAATACACGCCAAAATGTAAGGGTTAAAAAAATAGAAAAGAAAAAAGAAACAAAAGAAAGAAAAAGAAAGCCATATTTTTAAAAAATGGCAAAAAAACGGGATTAAAAAAATGTTTCAAAGTCTCTCTCATATTTTGTTTTATTGCGCAAAAAATAGTTGCTTCATTTTAAGCTTAAGAAAAACGCGTGAAAAAAATATAGGATTTTTTTAAAATAAAACTGAAAATATTGGAAGGAACATAAAAAATATGGCTTTTAATAAATTTACAAAAAAGATTTTCATATTATAAGTTGTATAAAACCTTTTGAGCAAATATGATAGTTTTGTTATGGAATAAATAAATTTTAGGTCAAAGAATATAGAAATAAAAAACATTTGTTACTGCAAAATAATAAACATAATTTATGCAAACCAAAATCTAGGAAAACTATTAACGAAAAAATAATTTTTCGGCAAATACATCTATCAACGTCAACATTTATTTCCAAAAAAAACATTTTTACAGGCTTTTTCATTTTTTAAATGAATAAAAAATAGTTGCAAAAAAGCTTTCGTTTTTTGTACGAAAAAAAGCAAATCAAAAATTTTTGAGAGCTCAAAATTTTATCATTTTTTTCTTGCTGTTAATTTACAACATTTTTGTAACTTCAATAAAGTAATCATGAAATTGAAAAGCAAAAAAGCGAGCATTATTTAAACTTATAAAATGAAAATAAAAAAGATATATCATTGACAAATATTGAGAGTTTTAAAATATTTAATGTAAAAGCCAGTAAAATTTTTATCACTGCCAAAATCAAAACATAATAATATCAAAAAAATTTCATTAAACAGTGGCAACAATGTTTTTTCTCAAAACATTCAAACAAAATAAAATTGACCAATGACCAACATTTTGTTTTTATGGTCAGTCAATGACAGTCATGTGGTTCAAATGGGCGACGATAAACAACGAAAATGCAAAATCATTTTGTTCAAAGATCAAAAATAATAAATTTTTTTCGTTTAAAATAGTTTAAACTTTAAAATATTTCTTTTTAACATAATTTTTGTAAATATTTAAATAAAACTTTTGATTACAGATAATTTTTAAAACTAATGTGAAACGGTTTTTTCTATGATTATTTTAAATATCTTAAACACAGTCAAAAACCTTTCCTAACTATTATCCCAAATTTTTAAAAAAAAAGTCAAAAAAAATTTTAATGCACAAGAATTTTCCAAGTAATTTTAACCAAGAAACTGTTTTTAAAAAATATATTAGAGTTAAAAAATATGCAAAAAAATTAAAAAATCTATTTTTTGCATCATTAAAAGCCATTAATAAAAACTGCGTTTAAAACGCTTTTAAACGTTGACAAAATTATAATTTGAAAAAGTTTTTTTCTAGCTCATTTGCTTTAAAAACTGAATGAAAGAAAGTAGAACGTCCAAAGTAGAAAAAAGTGGGGACAAAATGAATAAGAAAAAAAAGATGGCAGTCATAAAATTAAAAGCGAGCTTTATCATCCATCTTTTTCAATATAAAAAAACAGCAAAATTTTTTTAAAAAAAAGAGTTCATAAATATATATTTAAAAAACACGAGAGAATATTTTAAATACACGGCTGTCACTTATCTGTTATTTTTATTTTTTCTTGTTGCTGCATATTTTTTTATATATTTTAACTCAGGTGTAAAAAATATTATAAAAATAGGGAGAAAAAAAGTACAACCATCAAAAATTATGAGAGATATTTGAAAAAGGGAAAAAAATTAAAAACAAATATAAAAAAGGATTGAAAAAAAAGTATAAACAAAGTTTTGAGGAAAAAATATTGGCAAACATTTGAGTGTTGTTATTTTATATATTTTTTTGAGGTTGGAAAGGTTTTTATTTGAATGCAAATCAAAGGCTTCCGGAATTTTGAGAAGTTGATAGAATGGAAAAAGTGAGAAAGACTAAAAAAGACCAAAAACATTTACAAAAATGTTTTTTTTTCTGATAGAAAGAAAAGAATGAGCAATGTTGCTCTTTTTTACAAAAACACATAAAAAACAATTAAATAGCAGAAATAAAAAAAGCAAGAATGAACAATTATAAACAAAAAAATTGACCGGTCAATGATCTGATTTGAGACTTGAGAAAAACTATAATAAATTTAAACATTTAAAGGGAGCGAAACGTTTGATATATTTTTTATTTTAACATTTTTTTCGAAATGGCATGAACCTGACAATCAAGCAAAGAACAATAGAAAAAAAGACCCTGTTTATCAGGTTTATACCATTTCGAAAAAAAGTTAAATTGAGTATCAAATCGTTCGCTCCCTTTAAACAAATTTTAAAACCCGAAAGAAAGAATTTGTAGTAATAATTTTATGTTTTTTCAAGTCAAAAATAAAAAATATGAAACTTGCCATGTGAGAAGAGGGGAGAAAGGAATCTCATGGAAAGGCTTCTCTTTTCTCAATAACTCTCTCATGAATAGGCTTTAAACTTAAAGAACCAAAAATAGAAAATAGAGAGAAAAAAAAGGGAAGGAAAGGAAACAAAAAAATGCCAATGAAGTTGTTTTTATTGCTGCCGCCCATATTTTTTTTTCTCACCAGTCATTTGGCAATAGCAGCAGTTTCATTCATACATTCGTAAAAGAAGAAGAGTAGTAACAGAAAAAAAAGATATATGAATTGAGTTGTAGTATTTTTTGCAAAAAAAGGGAAGAAAAAAAATTGTATTGCATGTAAAAAAAAGGGTCCAATACAAAAATGACCTAATATTGACTCGGTCAAACAAGCTCAAATAAGGCTAATCATTTTTGAAAAAAAGAAACAAACATTTGAAAAAAAAGGTGAATAAATATTTGAAAAAAATTGTTAAACTTAAAAATCAAAAAAAAGAGAGAGAACAATTTGAAAAATAATTGTTGATTGAAAACTCCATCAAAGTTTGAAAAAAAGGGAAGGAAAAAAGAAGTGAAAGTCGTCTGTCACCAACCAAAACAGGTTCGCCAACAAAAATAAAATTTTATATATTTTTACTAAAAATTTCTTTTTTCGATGGAAACAAAAAAAGTAGGGAGGAGAAAATTGTTCATTGCCTTTGATTTTTTTTTCTTTCCCCTTCCATAAAACATTTGAATGGCCGCAAACGTAACAAAAAAAATCAATGTTTGCCAATTTTTTAAAATAAATTCTTTTGTCAAAAAGCATAAAAAATTTATAGGTGTTAATTTATTTTTAAAATAATGTTTAAAAATTTACAAAATATAATACAAACAAATAATAATAATTATATAAATATCACGTTAAAATAAAACTATTATAAATTCATTCGACTTTGAGCAAATAAAACTGCATCATGAATTGATGGAAAGAATAAATTTTTTGATACAGCCGAAAAGAATCCACAGGCATCAAATAATTCCCTCACAGGAGCTGAAAAGAAAAAACAATGAATGTCGCAGTTTCAAGGTCATTTAAAATTATTGTCTAAAAAGGGGGGGGGGGGAAGGAAGTGGTGGCAGAAAATTTGTGACTTTTGATCGAAAAAAAGAAATTTAAAAATGAGCAGACAAAAAAAGAATTTTAAATCAGACAATTAAGGTTTCTTTTTCCACAGTGAAATTGTTTCAACTATTAATTAAATTAAGGAATTATCAAACATAAAGAAATTTTTAATTTGGATACCCTGATTCAGGGACATTATATGAAATGCTAGACCTTTAATGGATTTCCACATGAGACCAATCAATAATTTAATTGTTCCTGAATTAGGATATGCGAAACTCAAAAATTTACTACTTTTTTTAAAATGCAAACGAAAGTTATTAGGGTAATTAAAATCAAAAAACAAAAGATAAAAGCTTACATTTTGGAGCTGCAATTAAAACCATTGTTCCAAGTTTTGCAACTTCTGTATGCAATTCTTTCAGCGCTTCAACACCCATTTGATCAATTTGTGATACGGTTGATAAATCAACAATTAAATATCTTTCATGTCCTTTCTGAATTGAAGATTTTTTCAACGAAATTTTATCTTCTTCATCATCATTATTTTCCATATCATTTAATATTTCAGAATCTCCAAAATATTCTTTTGCAACCAATTTTGTTGCAGTTTCAACAAATTTTCCAGAATTTATAAATAGCAGCGGAGCATCATATCGAAGAATTAAAATATTTTCATATGTTTCAAGTTTTCGATATTTTTTTATATCTCGATATAATTCTGTTCCCGGAGCTTTTGCTAATGAAATTGATTTTGGTGTTTGAATTCGATATATTACAGTAAATAGCGCAAATCCAACTGCAATTAAAAGTCCTTCACTAACATCATAAAAGAATGTTGCAAGAAATGATACCATCCATATTGCCTAAAAATTTATATGAGTCAACTCAAGAATTTGTGAAATCGTAATTCAAAAAACAAAATAGTTTTGTTTTTGCCAAAAGTCGAAAAATTTTGAAAGTTTTTCCAAAATTAAAATATTCTTTTTCTATGTATCTGCAAAATCAAAATTTTTCGCGAAATCAAACTCAGGTTTTTTGAAATTTTTTTAAAAAACATTTTTAACAGCAGAATATATTTTGATACATTTTTTTGAGTGTTAAAACCGTTAAGAAAAAAAATTTCTGAAAATTTATTTCGATTTCTGAAAAAAAGACCGAAATCGAAATATGTAGTCAAAATCGAAAAAAATAAATTCTAAATATCGATTTTGCAGATCCCTGATTAGTATAAAAAGGTATTGTAATAAAAAAAACTTACAAAATCAATTTTTGAAGTTTTCCAAAGTTTTGGAAGTTCTTTGACTTGAACAAACATTGATTGAAGTGCAACAAAAATGATGGATGCTAAAACACATCTTGGAAGATCATATAAAAATGGACCTGCCCATAAAAGAACAACCAAAACTACACTTGCTGATGTAATTCCTGCTATCTGAAAATATGAAATGTACAACATACATCAAAAATGGGCACAAGAAAATTATCAAAAAAGATCAATTAAAGCCATACCTGTGATTTGCTGCCAAGTTGTGATGCAACAGCTGATCGGCTCAAAGATCCAGAGCCCGGATGACAACTAAAGAAGGAACAAAAAATATGAATACATGCAATTGCTCGTAAATCTTGTGCCGGATTAACTTTATAATCATGCTTTTTAGCAAATAGTTTTAGCACAGATAGAGTAACCTAAAATATTTAAAAAAAAACAGATATTAACATTCAAAGTGAGTGAAAGGTTTAATACATTTTTCATTTCAATGTTTTTTTCGAAACGGCATGAACTAGGCAAAAGAACAATAGAAAAATACAGGTTCATACTTTTTCGAAAAAATACATTAAAAATGAATCAAATCGTCTGCCCCGTGTTTAATAAAAAAAACTTACACCAAATATTACAACCGCAATCGGAATTGCCTTTGGAAGAATAACAAAAAATGAAGAAAAATCTGGTAATTTTGGTGATGGAATTCCTGTTGGAATTGTTGAAACAATTGAAACACCATAATCATCATGAAAATTAAAAAAATGTGATAGTAAAGTTGTAGTTATTACCTAAAAAATAAATAAAAATTTATAATTCAAAATTAGACAAAAACCGAACCAAAATAAGTTCAAACGGAACTGGAACTTTAAAATTCATTATCATTTCAGGATTAATAAAATATTTTCCAATCATTAAAAATGTTATTGAAACAATAGAAATCAATGTTGTCATCCAATTTAGTGTTGGTATTTCTTTAAACAAATCATAAGTTATCTAAAAAGCTATAAAATATATATAAAAATAGTTAAAAAAAACATACATAACCAAGTTTAAAAAATCCCATATGTGATTGAATTTTTACAGAAATAAGCTTTGGAAGTTGTGAAGCTAAAACATGAAATGATGCAGCCGTTGTAAAACCTGTAACCAAATGATTTGATAAATATGCCGTTAAAATATGAAGTTGTAACAATGCCATTATTGCCTAAAAAAAGAAAATGATGAAAAGAAAGAAAAAACTTTTTACTTACAAAAATAATTCCCAAACAAAAAGTAATTGTTGCACAAATTTTTATTGCTGCTTCTTCTTGTGCCGCAAAATCTGTGGCATTTGCCATTTCAGGAAGTGGAGCAAATTCTTCAACGATTGCTCCAACCATTAATGCGGGGACAGCAAACATTCCATACATGATATGTCTTGAAGTACCAAATAATGCATATAATAATGTTGGAAAAAAACTAAAATAATATATATAAAAGTATTGAAATATATAAAAACAGAACAAACCTTGAATAAAGACCAACCACTGCAGGTATATTTGCAAGAGTTGCATATGCCATTGCTAAAAAAACATTTTTTTAAATCTAAAATAAATAATAAAAAAAAACAAACCTTGTGGAATTGATAAAACGCATATCGTTAAACCCACAATAATATCTCGAATTAAATAAATCTTTTTATATTTTGGTAACCATTTTATTGGTGGAAATAAATTCTTTCCAAATTGTTTTACCGTTTTCCAGCTACAATCGAATTTAAAAAATTCATTTTGAGATTCTGCAGTAGTAATAAAATTAAAATCTTCATCAAATTTTTGATGATCATAAACTTTTCGATCAATTCTTAGCCGAAGATTTGAATTTAGCAACGATGGAGAATCTTCAATTGAAACTTCTGAAGACATTAAAATTGATGATGAAATATTTGGAGATGTTGTTGTTATTAATCTTTCATAATCAAATTGTGATGGCATTTTTTTGTTACTGAAAAAAAGAATAAAAAATGCAAATTAAAGAATGATTTAGCGTATTTTACATTTTCAACGTTCAAAAACACATAAACCTGAGAATCAGGGTCTTTTTCTATTCTTCTTTTTTGCCGATCAGGTTTACGTTATTTCAAAAAAATGTTAAAAATGAAAATTTTTTCAAGCCGCTCGCAGAGGTGTAAAAAGCGGCCGGAAATGCCGGCCGCGGCCGAAAAAATCACGGCCGGCCGCGGCCGGCCTCGTTAAATTTAAAAAAATTTTTCCACACTAAAATTTTTTTTCTAACATTCGAAATATAGGGTTTTT
>JAQIXH010000800.1:0-11016 GCA_034700145.1 Panagrolaimus detritophagus | reverse complement strand
AAACTTGTTCATCACCAATTAAATCAATAACTGCTGCAATTGGAATTGAAAGTAAATCATTACAACCACGAGAATTTGTTTCACGAATCAAAAAAATTGCAGAATCACCAATTTTTTGACGAAGTAATAATTCACATTGAAGATTTTGTTCTTGTGCATACATCCAACATCGAGGTAAAGCATCAGTTTCAATTGTATCAAAACCATGTGTAATTAAATCATTGACAAAATGCAACCATCCACATGCAACACCAAAATCAATTAATTCCATTAGACCTATTAAAATATGAGGCCTTCGATGATATACTAAATCCATTAGTAATCGAAGTGCAGAATCAGATATTGGTAAATATATTTCATTTTGTTGATTTGGTAATGGTAAAACTGCACAAGAACCCAACCAATCAACAATAAATGAATAATGTGCCCATAAACTATAAAAAAAATTAAAGTAATAAATTTGTTAAAAAAAAGGTATACCTGTATCCATTTGATGAAGTCAAAATACAATCAGCTGTACCACATTCATATAATTGTTCTGCGGAATATTCTTTACCAATAAGTTCACTAATCATTCCATACATACGAGGAGGAGGAGGATGAGCAGACATTTTTCTTTTTTCACCGCAGCCGCTGCTTTCCACCTTTGTGCAGTTGTAATGAAAATGAATAAACGTTTTTGAAAAAGATTAATATTGAAAGTTTCGAAATATGTAAATGTGTGGGAAAGTTTTTTGATACCATTTTTACATATTTGTTGAATAAAGCATAGATGAAATTTACATTGTTGAAATCAATTTTTTTTAGATTCTTAGATCCTTTGATTTACGAATCTACAAAAACTGAATAATTTTTAAACTAAAAAAATTTAAATTTAAAAACTTATAAAAAAAGTTTACAGTTTCAAAAAAATTTTGGCAAAAGGTCTTCAAAATGTTATTCCGATATTTTTTTGTTCAAAATTCGAATGTCAAACATTGAAAATTTTTCAAATAAAATAAATTATTAATTAAATCCTTTTGTTTTTTATTTTGCAAAAAATGTTGACAAGCCGATTAGAAACTGTAAATAGGAAATACGACATCTTTGAACCTTGCGTTTGCTCTCTCTCTCTCTTTCATTTTTCATCAATGTACTGTACTCTATAATCAACAATAAAGGAAAGACGATTGGCTTTTCCATTTTTGTCTAAAATAATTTCCTACTAAATAAAATAATTTACAGTAATTATAAGGTTACAATAGCACCTTTTTCAAAACGTCGGCAAAATTCAACAAAAAAGTTTTTGGCATTATTTTCGCTTTTTTATAGGTTTTCGAACATGGGGAATCGATAAAAACATTTTTGAGGTTTTTTTGGTATCAGGAACACCGATTTTTTTACACCACATTTTACTAAAACCCGAAAAAAATGCCTTTATATTTCCGACAGGGTTGAATATTCAACCTTTTTTACATATAAAAATAATAATAAAATAAAAAATGACGTGCCGTAACATTGTCTTTTAAAAAAAAAGTTAATCAATTTTTAGTTTCTAATCTGGAAATTATTTCAAATGTTTATCAAAGGATTGCAGCCTTGTTTTTTTTGTCACTTATTGTTGATGCCTAAAATGGGCACTTTGTTACTTTACTCCACCCCCTTTTGATTTTTTATTTTTTTTCATTCACAAACACAACCTTTCATTTTTTTCTATAAACGATGGTTGCGAAACCTTAGAATTTAACGTGCACTTTTACAAGTCCTCCTCTTTGCATAAATTCGTAAAAAATCTTTACATTTTTATATAAATATCGGCAGTTTGTCCTGTCGACTCTAACTTATGCTTTTATAAGTTACAGAACAACAAACGAGTGCTTCATCGTTGTGTTGCCACAAATAAATGCAGCAACATAAAAATGTTTTCTTTTTTCATTTATCGAAACAGGATTGCACACTTATCGAACAATTACTCGATTTTTGGCGTTTTTGCGGGACCTGTAACTCTGTGCACTGTGGGTGCAGAGTGACACCAAACACATTTTTTGATAGTCCTACTCAATGTTATACAGCCTGGCAAGTTTTATAACTCTAAATCAAAAACCTGATTTTTGGCGATTTTTTGAAAGTACATCGTTTTTGACATTTTTTGCCGTTTTTTTTTCATTTTTCCCATTTTTTTTGCTTTTGTTAAAAACGATGTCGGCTGAATAATTTTTTAATATGAGTCATTCAACATTGCTGTGTCTCATTTTCTTCAAAAGACACTGTTTTTAAAACATCAATAATATTGCGTCATTCTTATAGTAGACATATACATTTTTTAATTCTCACAGAAAAAATTTCGAAATATGCTATGAAGAGATGAGTTTGATTTAGTTTATAGCAAATGTGTAAACGATGTCCAGCCAATTTGGTGTTTTCCATTCCTTTAAAATCGAGATTTAATTAAAAGACGTTCTATTTAATCCTGTGTTTATTAGCTATTTAAAATAATTATGCAAAAATAAATATTTTAGATGGAAACAAGCGATGAATTTGTAGTTACCAAAGATAAGCAGCAACGCTTTGCAAATAATAATTCAAAAACAAATGATCGAAATCAATATTCCAATCTAAATTTAAATCGAAGCTACAAACTTCCAATTTTAATTCCTGTCAAATCTTGTAGCAAATCATATAACGATAAAAATTGTGGTAAAAAAAGATTCTGCAGTTCCCAAAAACATAAGCAATAACATCTTAATTTTTTTGCTGAAGCACAAAAAAGCTACAGTAATAAATGACGATAATCAAAAATTTTGGCATTTATCCAAAAAGCATTATTTTTTTGACATAAAGATAATAAATATTGTTAGCGAAATAGATGCTAAAAATCAGTTGTGGAGAGAACTGCAGCAACAGCTAAATTACTAGATTCTAAAGTATCTGATTATTTTAAAGAAAGAAAAAATCTATCATCACCGGATAAACCATCTGAATGGTCGAAACTTAATAAAAATGCTGAAGAAGGATCTGAAAAGCAATGGAGGAAGGATTGCATCTCTTCAACAACTATCAACAAAAGCACTTTATCTCTTTGTTAGTTTTATCTTTGTCCTTTTTACTGATAATTAAAATATTGCAGATATTGCCGCTAATGAAAAATCAGTTGAAACTGTTGCACCTGTTCCAATTGGTGGAAAAAATAAGAATGATTTTAAAAATGGCATTTTTGGATCAATTATGAATCAAAGACAGCTTTTTCCTTCAACATTTATTTTACGAGTAAAATTTCCAAAGGAAAAAGCAATTTGTATTTAACATTAAATTTTACAGAATCCATTTGAATTTCCGAGACAGCAAAATGATGAAGTACCACCACCTGCAGTGTCCAAATTTAGAGCTTCACAATTTTTATTGAATCCCAATGAAGCATCAAATAATGGTCAACAGAATACTCATGTTGCACAACAACAACAACAGCAGCCTCCACAGAATTCTGATATTGCAAAAGTAAAGAAGTGCCATATATATTTTTTCTTTGTATAATTCTTTATATTTAGGATTTAGAACACATTTTATCAAAAATGGTTTTGGATGGTGATAAAAATACAAAAGATTTTGTTGAAAAAATTGAACAAATGAAAATTGCTCAAAATGAAATGCAAAAGAAAATCACAGAATTTGAACAAAAAGAAGCAGAATCAAAAGTTCAATTTAATACGAAAACCTTTGAAGTTGAAGCTTTGAAGTTAAATGTTAAAGAAAAAGATGATAAAGTATGTTTTTTGGGTTTTTCTTTTTCATATGATCATATTTTAGATTAATTATTTGAAGCAAAAGTTACAAGAAACTCAAGCTCAAAATAGTCATGATCGTCAAAGAATTGTTCAATTGGAAGCTAAAATGGCTGAATATGATGCAAATATTGCTCAAATGAATCATGAAAAAGATGAATTAAAAGCAAAAGTAAGTTACTTTATATCTTTTAATTTTAATAGTTTGACTTTTTTAGATTCAACAATTACAAGAAGAAAATGCTGAATTACTTAATCCAACACGAACATGCAATCTTGGCAATGTAAATGTCAATGGTGAAATTGCTTATGAACGTTTGAATCGAAAAGTATGTTTGTTGTTTTTTTCTTATACTGTATAAGTTTACACACGATTTTTTAGGTTTTATTAGTTGAAGGTCTTCGTTATTTGGATGGAAAATGGGCTGTTTGGAATGGAGGGGATAAATATTCAACTGAAATTTCTTTTGAACATTCTGGTTTTCAAATTTCTCCACATAAATTTTGTGTTGAAAATCCTCAAAATCTCTCATCTGTGCTTAATCGAATTATCTGCAGTAACCTCAAACATATATTATTAAGCAAAATTACTATTCCGTTTTCTGATTACAAGAAGTTGACAGGAAATAAACTTTATTTTTATGTTTGCTTTAATGATGTAATCGTAAATGATGAAAATGGTATTAAAGTTGAAATTGATAAACTTTGGAAAGAAGTTAAAAATGTAGAAGATTTGACACAGTATGTCTTTTGATTCTTTTTTTATATATTCCAAAAAAATCATTTTTAGTATATTCCTTGATGGAGAAGCGATGTCTGAAATGGCTCAAAAACTTGTTGAACTTGAACCATTTCCAAATCTTTATAGTCTTTGTTTAAAAAATGTTCAAGATGGTTTTGATCTTCAAGCTTTTTATCAATTTTTAATAGTAATGTTTATGATTTTTTTTACTTATAATTTAACTTCTAACTTTAGAAAAATACCAAAGTTGCTTGTACTTTAGAATGTTCCAGAAACTGTTTGAAGCAAATGAAAGACATTCAAAAAGAAATGCCAAAACTCCCTAATGGACTCCATTTAACAAATTTGTTGATTGTTGAATATCCATAAATTTGTTAGTGTTTATTGTTTTTCTTTTGCATAAATTTAAAGTTCTTTATTTGATCTGTGATGTCATAATATTCGATTCCGGTTGATTATTTCACCAAACGCTACTTTTTTTGCAAAATAATTTTGAAATAAAAAAAAAAGAATATACATTTATTTTAAACTTATTGATGACTCAGAGATTATATTTTTCTTCGACCGTTTTTCATTAAATGTGGAGGGTGGTAGTATACACACACACCATTTTGTGACTGCAACATTCATTTGACGCGCGATTGATCGAAAAACGAGCAGACCGCTTGCAGCATTCGTCGTCCTCGGTCTTCCTTTTTCTTCTTCTTTTGTACGACAATTTCGTTGGTTTTTCATGTGTTCTTTTCCTTTTTATTTTTATTGCTGCTTTATACTTTGAGGAAAACGAAAAGTGTCACCAAATGTAGTTTATTTTTATTAATTTTGAAGCTCAATTTTTATAAATTTTGATTAATAAATATAACAAGTGTTTAAAAAGGGACTAACTTGTCCCTCTTTTTTGTCTCTTTTGCTCCTTTCTTGTCCCTAAGTTGCGCACAACTTGCGCCTTTTTCAGCTGACTTGGAATAAAAAAATGCTTTTTTTGCTTTTGTGAATAAAGTTTTTTTTTCTTAAAGTTTTTTTTTATTCAAATAATATTATATTTTTATTTTTACTTATGTTGACAAGGGAAGTATGCGAAGTGTTTTTCGATTTTTGACTTCAAAATAGGTTTAAATCAAAGATATGGGACTAAAAACGAATTTGGGAAAACGGCCAATGGCTATCCTAAAAATTATAATCTCAAATTAAAGATCAAAGGAATTCCGTCGACAACCAACAGCGGTAAAACATTACAGTGTCTCAACTTCTTCAAAGTTGTCATTGATAGATCTTGTTTGCAGAGGTCGGATATATGCAATGATTTTTCCATCATCTTTTCGAATGAAATATTTAATTACTCCAATTTTAGTAATATTGCAATTTTGAAGTAACATACAGAATTTGTAGGAGATGAAGTTAATTTCCCAATGTAAAACCTCCTATTTCAAGAGAATGTAGACCAGAAGTCTCCATAATATTGCCATCCGCATAAATATCATCTAATATTTCAAGTGGAATAACAACTTTAGTCGAGTTGCCTGTTTTTGATTTTGCAATAGGATGAATCAATTTCAATTGTTTGAGATAATCTTTCACTAATTTTTTTTAAATATACATTTTATGCTTTGCTCATGTCTGGGAACGAAATTTACCTTCTGACAATTTTTTTCTTTTGTACCAATGTAACCAAAAAATTGCATCATTCTTACTTCTTACTTTTTTTCTAGCGTTTCTTTTTAGAGCAGCGTGTTAGGGAAAAAGCAAATTCTAGAAGATTTTTCTCCGACTTTTATTTTCCATTAACACACTTATTTTTTCTCTTTTACTTTTTTTGCATTTATAAAATCCATTTTTTAAATTTAATAATTCAAAAATTTTTGTTTCAGATGTCAACAAAAAGTGATAAATATCCATTTATTGAACAAAGTTTTACCACCTCTGAAAATCAATATTACAATTTGGATTTAAATCAAAGCAAAAAATGTACAACATTAATTCCTATTCAATCTAATAGCAAACCAAATAATGATAAATATTATGGTTTAAAAAACTGCTGCTGCAGTTAAAAAAAATCAGCAACATTATTTATTTTTATGTTGAAATTTTTTGTTATTATGTAAAAAGGTTACGATGGGATCTGTTGCTAAATGAAAAAATCTATATGTTTATTTCGTGGATCAAAAAAGGCTTTAACAATTAAGATTTAAAGTTTTTTTGTGGGACTGCAGCAACAGATTTTATAGTATCTGATAATTATAAAGAAAAGGAAAAATCACAATCATGGAAAACATCTTCCAAAGTTTCTACTTTTACAACTCTTAATGAAGATAATGATGGTTTGAAAAAACGATGGAAGAATGAAACTACTTTAAAAAGTATAAATCATATTACAGCTTATGAAAATTCAACAGAAGCTGCTGCATCGGATTTATTTGATAACGAAAATATTAAAGGATTAAAAAAAGAAACATTTGGACAAATTAAAACTTCTAAACAATGCTTTACTGATAGTTTAAAATCTCGAGTAATATAAAAAACAAACAAAATATTGTAATTCATTTAATTTTTTACAGAATCCCTTTGAATTCCCAAGACAACAAAATGAAAATCAAACAAATAAACCAGAAGTTATGCAATTTAAAGCATCTCAGCGATTACTTGGTTCAAGTCGACCCTCATTAGCAGTTAGCTTTTCGTTAAATAAATATAAACTAATGGGAAAATGCTGATTAGTAATATAAGGCGAAAAGTGTTTGATCAATTATTGTATCATTAAGCAGCGTTGCATAAGGATGGATAAGAGACAAAATTTTCAACCCGGCCTGTAAAATTTCATTTTGTTCTTAGTTCTGCCTTGTAAATTACTATTTCTATTTTCAAAATTTGTCAAATATTTGAAATATTTCAAAAACCTTTGTTGTACTTTTTTATCTTGCAACGTTTTTTCCCTCATTTTCTTTTTTGCAATCACGTTGGAGTAGGGTTGTTCATTCCCCGGGGAATCCAAAAAATCGGGGGATTCCCCGGGGAATTCCCCGCCATTCCCCGTAATCCTATTTTGACTGGTTTTTAATATTTTCCTCCATTTTTTTTGGCTTAAAATAGGCTTCTTTTTATTTTTGAAATGTTTTTAAACAGTAAACAAAAGCTAAAACAACAAAAATAAAAGTTAATCTTCGTCTACAGTATCCTGAAGTTCAATAACATCGCGAATATTTTTGGAACCTCTTTATTTAAAGCATTTTGGGCTTCAAAATATAAAAAATGGGTAATTCTATTGGTTTTTGACGATTTCTATGTTATTTTTGTATTGCAAAATAGTATTTAATATAATAACAAAAAAAACTTTTGCGGGGAATCCGTTTCATTCCCCGCCAAAAATCGGGGAATCCCCCTGGGAATTCCCCGGGGAAGGGGAATGAACAACCCTACGTTGGAGTCAAGTCCAAGGTTTTTGTCCATTGTTGGCGTTGTGTCGCTAGCTATCATTTGTATTATCTTTTTTGTAAGACAGAAATTCTAAAAAAGCTCTTTGCTTTGAGATAGAGAACTTTATTCTGATTCGAAATATATAAGGTGTGAAACACAAATGCTCTCTGCTGTCCGATGCAGTTTTTTTGCTGATTGTTGATAAAAAGAAGTTAAAATGTCATACAATCAAACTTACAGTATGCTTAGTTTTGGAACATTAAAACAGAGCAAATAGCAGGTTTTTATCAACAATAAAATATCATAATAATGTTATAACGAGTTTACAAACATTCTAAAACTATTTTAAGATGTGATATATCAATAGCCCGCATAAAAATACATCTATTTTGATAAAAGAATAAATATTTTTTTGTAAGGGGGCTTCAGATTCTTTCCTCAAAGTCATGCAACATTATGTGCAACACCGTTGATCGAGACGCGTATTGCGCACACTTTTTCATTTTAGCTTATTATGTTCTCATTTTGTTCCTAATAGTCTTAACTTCCTTCTTTAAATAATAAAAAAAATATATTAAGGATATATCAGGATAAAGATTGATATATGTTTACAGAATCACTGTTGATAAAAATTTGTTCAAAAAAGTTTTTGGCAAAATGTCAGTAAACAAATAACGCGTAGTGCCCCGGCAGAAAAAAAATTTTTTTTCTATTTTTAACAGTAATATTAAGCAGTAATATTAATTTTTTTTACTCATTTCTCTTTTTCTTTTCATCAACATTTTTATTGCGCATCTAATGATACCAAATTTATTGCATTTGGAGAACTTTTGAAAAACTACACAAAAACAAAAAAAAGCATTTTTTTTATTCCAAGTCAGTTGAAAAAGGCGCAAGTTGCGCGCAACTTAGGGACAAGAAAGGAACAAAAAAGACAAAAAAGAGGGACAAGTTGGTCCCTTTTTAAACACTTGTTATACACATTTTTGTCTATTTAGACATGCAAGGCCGGGAACATGAAATCAAAGTATGGTTTAACTGGATTAGATGTGTTGGGATTAATTGCAAAAAATTTACATCCATATAAAGGAAAGCTGCAATTTGATACCAAAAGAGAATTATCGAATCGTAATAAAATTTTGCATGTGTAAGTTGTATTTTATTTATGGTAGAGTAATCTTATTTTTTAGAATTCGAAGAATTGCTGGACATACTACTTTCTCAACAGCATGGAGCTTTATTCGTAAAGGTAAACTTCAACGTATTTATGGTCAAAATGCAAATGCTAAAGGTCAAGCAGGAAAACCAGATCGCTCCAAAAAATTATTTTTTTATTATATCACCAGAAAAAAGCAGAAAAAGGAATATATTCCTCGAGTTCTTGTTTTTCTTCCAAATGTACAACATTGTACTTGCAGACAATATAAAATGCTCTTCAAGAAAAAACGCTATGTTACTCTTGTAAGTTTTTTCTAACCAATTTTATTTAACTTGTTCTTTCTCTTGTGGGGGATTAAAAAAAAGTTTTTTTTTCAATGTTTGCCAAAATGATTTTTTTCTTTGTAGAAAAACCAAAAAAAAATTAAACCTTTAATGCCTTCGAAAAAAAAAGTTTTGGAATTTCTTATTAATTTTTGTATTTCTATATGCTTTCAAGCGTTGCGCATCTGATACAGAATTTTTTTTATTCCTTTTATAAAAAGTTACCTGCTCCAGAAGGCGACCTACCCCAGTCCTAAATGGCCGTTTTTTTCATCGCCTGCTTGGAAACGCGTTTTTGGGTCCGCTGTTAAAATGTCATACAATCAAACTTACAGTATGCATAGTCTTGGAACATTAAAATAGAGCAAATAGCAGGTTTTTATCAACAAAAAAATATCATAATAATGGTTTTATGAGAGAAAATCACAAAATTTTAAGAAAAAAAATTTTGTGATTTTGCCTTGGGTAAAAAACAACGGAAAAAAACGTTTTCAAAAATTTTGTGATTATCCTCCTGTGAAAAACGGAAAAAACGTGAAATTTTGCACAAATCACTCGATATTTCTCTAAACCACGACAAACAATAGTAGTAAAATACACAACGTTTATCTTTACGGCGTTTAAAATGCATTTTCAATCAGAAAACCTTTTAATTGAGGTTCAAAAAAAATCTGATTCAAAAAATAAAATATTACTCAAAAGTGAGCAAAAACTAAAAAATGATCGCATTTCTCCGCTGTTGCATTTAAATGCAAACTGTGATTTACAGTATCTTTATTATGTACATCTTGTAATTAAGTAATAAAAAAACCCACATTTAATAATTAAATTTATTAATAATAATTAAGATTCGATCCAAGCAGCCGTTTTCCCCTCCGCACGTGGCTGCCCACCTTGCACCACTCGGACCCAAAAACGCGTTTCCAAGCAGACGATGAAAAAAAACGGCCATTGCAGTGTCTCCTTTTTTGAACAAAAAAGAGACAGTGGCGGTCCCTACTTTAATGATGATTTTTTTAGTGTTCACATTTATTAGCAATTTTGCTTGCAAAATCTCTTGATTTGTTTCTTGGAGATGATAAATTTATCAGCGATGAAACAATTAAATTAATTTTACATGCTCGAATGAAAAAGTACAAGTTCAATACTGTGAATTTTCATAAAATTATTATGGGTAGATTCAAAATAACTTCATTGAAGCGACGTCGGCCCAAAAAGAAGAAGAAGCAGGTAACAAAGAAAAAGAAGGTGTCAACAAAGAAGAATAAGAAGTTGGCAAAGAAGAAGAAGGTAAAGAAGATGAAGAAAGTAAAGAAATAAATTTGTTTGTACGTTTAAATTTTTGTGCAACGGGTTTTCTTTGATATAAAGCTTTAATTATTTGCTTTGGACTTTTTTTGATCGATTTTGGTTAAAATCCAAATAATTATTTAAAAATTATGTTTGATGAATTTTTCAAAAATTGTATTTATTAGTTTTGCTTTTTAAAATTACGATGGGTAAAGGAAAGAAATCCGTCAAAGACCAAAAGGTCAAAGCTGCTGCCGTCGAGCAAAAGGCTGAAGAAAAACCTCCAGTTGATACCGAAATGGAGCAAGTCAAAAATACTGTAAATTTGTATTT